>JAPYYW010002033.1:0-40567 GCA_030522545.1 Cremastinae sp. A BG-2022a | reverse complement strand
AGATTCTGATTGGCTCTCAAAAATTTATTTTTGTTTCGATGGTTATTCCAACTAAATTCATAGATGTAAACTGACAGTTTGCGCAAAAAGAACTGACAGATTCTCAAAACGTCAATCTATAACCAAAGTTAGCACGTGTATCGCATTGCCTAGTGTGTATTTAAAAAAGGGAAGTTACCGTGCAAGCATCTTTTCCGGTTTCACCACCAGCGCACATGAAGCTGGCCCGATTGAGCTCGAAATACGATCCGAGTCTTGTGCTTCGAAGGCGAGTCTGGCAGGTGTCCTGATCGATTATGGGAACGTCGACTTCCCTCAGAATGCTCTGATAAACCCCGCTCGCTCCAAACGCGTTTTTACCCCAACCGGTAACCCAGCATCTGAAGAGTCAAAGTTTTATTTTTATTTTTCACGATACCAACAAAAAGTGTTCCTTCCACGAAAAAAAAAACAATAAAAAAGTTGAAAACCAACTTGGTATTCGCTGCGGGAACAGCGGTGCCGAGACAGGCCGTATTTATGTTCGGACTCGTCGATATCGGCACGCGGCTGCTGAGTTTTATTATTGCAAGGTCATTCTGAAGATTAACGGAGTTGTAGCTCGGGTGAATGGTAATTTGCGCGGGGTTGTAGTCCTGGTACGGATGAGGCTCGTTCGTGTTTTGGCCGTCCCATTCCCCGA
Organism: Cremastinae sp. A BG-2022a; assembly: GCA_030522545.1. NCBI lineage: Eukaryota > Metazoa > Arthropoda > Insecta > Hymenoptera > Ichneumonidae > Cremastinae sp. A BG-2022a. The sequence continues at coordinate 39,885 of JAPYYW010002033.1, read as the reverse complement.
GGCGCACGACGAAGTTCCGATTTCTTAATTTTATTAATTTTATAATGAATCGAAAAAATAAATGGCTGGATTATTGGTACGGTATAAGTAATGTGTGACAATAAATAATGAGGATTCGTGAAAAAAAAAATGACAATCCTTACGGATAAGGAGCGACTTTGTGAGCGGCTGTCAAAACGTATTCGGGGCTGATGAGAACTCCGGAGCCGATGTAAGCATTGTCAGTCGTCAGTAGCGCCGCCTGCCAGGGATACGCTCCGTACTTCGCAGTCCCGGACGGCTGCGCCGCCGAGTTCGTTATCTTCCTAACGCCGCACGCAGCGTCTTCCGTCTTTTCGCAACACCATTCTTGTCCGTAAACGCAGCCATTTGCGCCCTGAATATATTCCAACGGTAAGTTTGGAAGCTCATATGTTTTTTTTTTCAAAATGCTTTACGCAACTCCAAATAATTACCCCATTCACGATTCGTACGTCGAAGTTGTTCGTGTTGGGGACGCACGTCCCCGCGGTCACGCAGCGACAAGTTTGCGCTCTCGCGGTCGTCGTCGTCGTTGTTGTCGTAGAAGTAGTGGTAGCCTTCGTCGTTCCTTCATTTTGAAAAGGTTCGTCAACGAATGAATTGTAGAAGAATCAAATATTTATAGAATTGAAGGTAAAACTTTTAAGGTTTAGTTCTATCATAAAATCGCGTTTTCTTATGGGATTTTGTTGAAAATTTGCAAAAACCTTCTTTGATACAATGTGCAATTTTATATTAAATTTGAAGAGGTTTCACTACGTTGAACTCGAGATATTTATTGTCAAAAATTACTATTTTCTGCAGTCTCGCATAAGAGAACGTGTTAAATATTGCGATCTTCAATTCTTGATATATCTTCATTTTAGGGTAGTGGAACTTGGTGAAATTTTTCACAGCTCTTTATTGTACTCCAAAGAAGCTACCTCAAGTTTAAAAAAAAATAAAGACACGAGGCCTCTAATCGATTCATTGAGATAGAGCGCATTATGCGAAGCGCATTAACTTTTAGCTAATCTCCACTCGTAAAAAAAAAATTCAACGTGTGCTTCTTTTTCAAATAATGACCTTGATGTTTGAATAATTCATTTCGTCTTGCAAAAATTTTCAGGAATTACCTATATTATGAACTCGATTTCGTCGAGGACACGAAAAGATATCGCCGCTTGAAATTTTGAGATTTTCCTATTTTCGATTTTCAAAAAAATCAGACCGGAGGCCCTCGAACATGCTAAATTTTCTCAGCTCATGTGAAAAAAACTTTGTACACAATTTTCTCTTGTATCAAAGACGGGGTAAGACGTGTCGGGTCTTGCCAGGTAGTTCATAACCGAAAAACATTTTGTAGAAATTCGACCAGTTCAATTGAGTGTCAGTTCCGAATATTTTCAATCATACGAAAAGTGAATAGTTAAGTGTTTCAAATTTATAATATCGTTTCAAAATACTTTTAAAAAAATGTCGATGTGGATGTATCCTATATAAAAAAAGAGGTGAATCAATTTTTATCAATTAATCGGAATAGAGCGCATTATGCAAAGTTGCACGAAGAATGCGCCTAGAACAGCAAAATATCAATTCAAATATGTCAAAAAAGTGGTCGCGTTCTCGCTCGTATACGTAAACAAGTACAGGTCACCTTGGATGAATTTTGAGTACGTTGTTTTTTAATCAATTAGTAACAACTTTTTTCAATAAACTTTTTCTGAAAAACCACATAGTACAGAGATAAACTAAGATAAAATTTTTTATTTGATTTTACTGATAGAACTACCTTAAAGCCTACTTACATATAATTCCAAAAGTTCGTATATTTTTGTTTATTTTTTTTTTATTTCACAATTTTGAATGGACGAATCGATTAAGGAAGGAGTCGCGTAAAATCGTTTCAGACAGAATTTATTAAAAATACAAATCTTTAAGGTCACGTCGAAATGTATGCCAAATTTTATGAAGCTTTACCATCTAGTAATCCAGATATTAATTGTTGTTGAAAGTTGTCATATTTTTTTATCTCTCATAAGAACCCATGTTAAAAGTGACAATTTTTTGAAATAAATATCTCAATAACCACATCCTCTCCAGCCTTTTTAAATTTTGCACATATGTTAATATGGTGTCAAAGAAGATCAGTATAAATTTGGAAAAAATTCTGTCTTAAAAAAATTCAAGCGATGATTCAACATTTAGTTAACACGTACAGCCCAACTTTTGAATAGACTGTCATACGACTCCTACCTTAAAATAAAAATTAGTATACACGTATATAGTGTGTGCACACTGAAAACAAAATTTGGTTGATTCAACAAAATATTTGTTTCAATACGTTCAACGATATTATTTTGCAAATTGAACTAAATTTTTGGTTGATTTAACCGAAGTTTAATTATTTCAAATAAACAAGTGTTGTTTCGACGATATATTTTCAACTAAATATTTTTCAACTAAATCTGTTCTCAGTGTACGAATTAATTATTTCCCATGAAAATAATTTTTTTAAATAACGTTTTTTGATAGAAATACAATAATGTGCATCACTCGATGGGTATTCACCTGCGAAAATGATGGTATCGACCTGTCCGTAGCACGGGGAGCTCGCGAGGGCGAGTACGATCGCGAATATTGTTGACGGAAGCAACGGCATGGTTGGAAATGGGTAAAACGATGAAACGACGTGAGTCAAGGAATAAAACAAGTCGAGTGAACCAGTTAAACAGGCTTTATATACGGAAAATATTCTCGGTCGGGGCGATAATTATTTCTCCGCCACCTTTTTTCTTTTTTTTTTGTTTGTACTTCTGAAAAGACGAGTACTCGGAGAGTGCATCATTAACGGGGACATCCATCCGCGGAGTCAGATATAATGAGTCGACCTTGCCCGATCTAATTTTTCATTCGGAACAATAACGATCGCAGAAATGCTGAATCCCAATGCTGCACGATGTACCGGTTACTTAATTGCAGCTCCGGATCTATTATTCCAATATCAACGGCCGTTCTGTTTTTACGACACAAAAAACGGCCTGCGTCGCTCACCGTTCCATGAAGCGTGCGCGTACGAGACATCGCACCTCGCTCGAAATCGTAATAGAGGGTATTTTTTGTTATCACGGTATGTCGGCAGAACAAAAGATTCGTGCTCGCCGAGAAGGAACGTTGACGAGAGTGTAATAAAAACGTTTATAACGCGATCGTTTCAAAATCTCGCCCGAAATCATAGTTTGGAATAAATATCCATTGTTAACATGTGACGGGAATCCCCGAATATTAAAACACCCAAATACTATAAACTTTCGCATCCTCCGTAACGACTTTCTAAAGCGATCATAGGAACGTGTCGAAATTTCGACGCCTTGCCGGTCCGAACAATGGCACCGTTTTCATCGCGGAGCCATCAGTCATCTCGACCGATGTGAGTTTTCACCTTCGCGCGGTATTCGGGGTGAATAAACAGACTGTCTCTCGCTACACGCTTCATAAAATCCCCAGTTCGATCGCCGAACCGAAAAAAATTGAAACGCCGATACGATTCTTGCTTCGAGATAACTGACTCGATTTTTTTTGGGAAACACTGATTTGCGATATCGAAATGTATCGATAAGCCGGATTGATAACGTCCAAGCGGTAGTTTATCATCCGTGCTGATTTCTTCCCGGCTATTGCGTTCGTTATCCATCTTTCACGCGACGTATAATTTTTCGTCCCTCCGTAAATTCATCTAGTACTCGGAAGTACGTAAAATGAATTGTTCTATTTTAATTTGTCTTACCTTTCTATCGCTTATCCTTGGTATTGCTTCCGAAAATGGTGAGTAATCGAAATTAACTCAAATTATCTTCACTCTTCGTCCATGACGGTGGAATGACGCGACTTTCGTGTATTTCTTATTTTTTAAATTAGAAGATTATTTGGGAATTTGTCTGATTCGTCGGATTTCCCGAAAATTGTCTGGGATTTTTATTTCGACATTGTTTTCTTTCTTTGGAGTGAATATAATATTATACGAACGGAAACAAATGAATCCTGAGACCATACACAGGGGTTTCCTAAACCTCAGAAAATTGTTACGGTTTTGGAATTTCGAAAGTTTTGCTTTTTCAATTGCATTTTTCATTGCAAAAATTAAATATGAGGTCTTTTCCCAGTTGTTCATTTCATCATTCAGGCTTTTAAAGATAAAATGAAAAAAAAAACCTCTGTACGATAAATAGAGTTAGCTACATCGATATAAAGCTCTGGGATTAGCATAATCCCAGAGGAGGATATTTGTATCATACAGATAGTGTAGGGTCCTAGGGTTAATTAAGTAACTGCAAAACGTACATAATTATATTACCATTTCTATATTATTTTTTAATCAATAAAGTTGCAAATTAAGTGGAGAACAGCTTATGCTGAACATTCCATCTCATCCAAGCTGAGCTGTCATTGCTATATATTTATGTTCAAATTGCAAAAAAAAAAATCATTCATGATTTTCTTTAAGCTATAGTTTTATTGGTATAGCCAAATCCAAAGTTTTCCCTTAGTTTTTCTTTGCACCACGTAATTTTCGAGCTCAAGTTTATTAAGGACAAATTAAAGTATTAGAAAAACAAGTGGCTAAATTTTTTAAATTTTGTTTCAAGATCTATGAAAAAATAACTTTTAAAAAATACATCTTCGTACTCAGGTGGTTTAAATCATTATTTTCTCTCCAACGTTCGAAACATGTGTATCCATAGACTTGTAGTTTTCTGAGAAACAGAAAAAAATTATATTTGAAAGTGTTCAGACATTTTCACATAATTCTTAAGAAAGATTTTTTTTTAAATTAACATCTCGATTACAACGTGATAAAGGCTCTTTATATTTTGCATGTAGTATTAAATCTGTCTAAAAAAATGAAGCAATGATTTGGCAATAAGCTTACAAGAGCAAACGTAAAAATTGACTGCCGCGCGTCTCATTCCTCGACTACGCGATTACCTTTCATTTATCGTAATTACAAAAAAAAACGAATCGTAAAAAAGCATAATCGCCAGGTCGTTCGTGCTACGAGTGTACCAGTGTCTCGGATTCGAACGAGTGCACCGCGGATTCTTCAAATTCACGACTGTGCGAGAAAAAGTACTGTACGACGTATCGCCGAGAGTATCTGAATCCTCCTGGAAAAATCAACAGTTTCCGTCGTTCGTGCGAGGACACGCCGGGGTATCTGAACACGGTGATCGAGTCGGCGAATCATCGAACTTTTTATCGAGCTTGTACCGAAAATCTGTGCAACTCCGGGAACGGATTTTTCCCGAACGGGAGAACGATCCGCTTCGACGATTCGGAGTACGATGACATCATTGTTGTTCCTGGAATTGGACTTCCCAACGATGGTACATTGGCTTTGGCCAACACTTTGCTTATCCTCTCAATCATCGCCGTTGTCCTTCTGTCACGTCAAAACTAAATTATCCGATATGAATCGTGTCGCTTTATATCTACGCAGCAACAAATTGTGCGCTCGACTTTTCCATCTTATCTCTGGAATATCGTTCCATTACAAATGACAAAATACTTAGCGATTCATTCTTTTTTCACTTTTATTACCCACCGTGCATAAACTGGGGTTTTTCAATGTACAGTCAAAGTTTCAAATTCTGATGCCGCAATGTACGAAAAATCCACAAATTTTTCCAAACTGCCGTCACAGTATAAAAAAGAACACTCATTTTTTGTATAAAATTATCTCCGAGTTTATAAAGTAACTTTACGACCCCTTCTACCCCCATTTCTTTCACCTTCTCATTACAGTATACTTCAGACGATAGGCATTAAGAAAATAGATTAAGAAAACTCGACGAAATTGAATTTCTCGTTTGAAAGGGTAAAATAATATTATTCGAACAAGGATGGTTTAATTTGCTCAAATATAACCAATTGAAGTTCGTTGAATGTTTAAAACTTTACAAAAATTTGGTTGAAAAACCACTTATGAAACATTTGTTAAAAAAATTCTTGATTCAACTAAAAATTGAGTTCATTTTCTTTTGATATATTTAAGTTTGGCGAACATAAAAATCTGTTCGTGCAATTTAATATATTCAATTAAATGTTGGTCTTCCGAACATGCAACTCGTCCACGAACATAGATTTAATCAATTGTTTTCACTATGCTAGAATTAAATAAAAATAATATGCATTAACTAAATATATTTATTTAAATCATTAAATCGTTTCTTCAGTGCGTGTTTACCAGCATATCATAATCTGTACAAGCTCTGTCCGTGCCTAAAAACTCAGTATACACGGTTTTAGCATATATTTACCAATTTATTGATGCAGATTTTTCACCTCATCATCTAGATAGCTCAAGTTATTCCTTATGGAAGATAAATGGCTTCAAATTATCTAATTTTTTAAAATGATAAGAAGCAAATCGTTTTAAAATATCTAGAAATTTTTATAACATGTCTCAATGTAAAGGGTCATAAAGTGTAATTTTATATTCAATAAACGATATTTATGTACTTTTATGTAAAAATAAGACCTGTAAATTTTTAAGAAAATTTATCTCTCAAGACGGTTTTGTGGTAGCACAGTAGTTTAATAAGTATATCAAGAAAATGGAACATTTTATTCGACTTACGATGAGTGCGCGCATATCGAAGACGTCGAGCCGGGGGGGCGCGATCGAATAAAATAGTCGAGGATCGAGCAGGGAGGGGCGTTTTATACGATTCTCCCTGAAAGTCTTTTATTCTCAGCATCTTTTCCACGGCGAAAAGTCTTCTCTGAGAGCCCCGGGAGTCCTTGATCACGAGCCCCCGTGGGCTTATTTTCTCGCAAACGAACAGCACGCCTCCTAGCTTTCCGGTTTAACGTAATTGATTCTTTGAATCACACCTTATTTATCAAATTATCTGGAATTTCTTCTTTTTTCGCCAGAAATTACTTGAAATAATTCACAGACCGCTTTTTACGATAAAATTCCAGTTTTCATATCACTTGCGCTATTTTATCGCTGTAAAGTGTTATTAAAGTATTTTTAATAGCTTTCGTAAAAGTTTTATAGAAGTATTTTTTACAGATTTTATAAAACTATTTTTAATAAAAAATAACTTTCTTTTTAAGTTTAAAAAATTACTCTTTATTTTGTGAAAAAATTCAATTTATGACATAAAATTCTTTCCAATAATATATTTTTACACGTTAATATTTAGTGATTCTCAAAATTTTACGAATTTTATTAAAATTACAGTAATTTAATAAATGATGAGTAATTTAGAGATATGCCCGTTTGTTTATGAGCTGTCAGATTTAAAAAACAGATACCACGCCTTGAACTCGATTATTGCGCCAACACAGTGAGAAATTCTTGTACCAGGCGAACCAATTTTTCTTTATGATCTTTACAGTTCGTAATGATGACTATGCTGGGAAATATTTTTAAGAATATATTGAAAAAAAATTTTTAAAAATTTCTGATTTTTAGCAATTATAAAGTTTTATAAATTGATTTTATCAATACACAGATTCCTATTATTTTGTATATCGGTAAAATTGGGAATTATTTCAACTTCTGAAGATAGTTTATTGACGTTAGGTAACTGAATTCTTGTCCTTTTTGACAGTCGGTAATGATCGAATTTTCTTCTTTATCTTTATGATAACACAAGTTTTTTTAAAAATTATATATGTATCTATATTTTAAAATTATTTATGGATAAAGTTTATTTTCATTACAAATATACTTTCACAAAAGAATTAATGAGAGCTAAAAAGTTACGAGCAATTATTTAAATGATGAAAAAAAGAAAAACAATATTAAATTTGTCTACAAAAAGAGATGCAGAGATTATTAGATAAATTTCAACTGAAAATTTGTTTTCTAAAATGCGTTCCCACACCCAGGAAAAATTAGTGTGAGCAAATGTACAAATTGTCTCTCAAGATTTACCAATTACTTTTTTTATCTCTCTAATTTTTAACCGAGGCTAATTCGTCATTTGCGTTACGCCCTGCCTGGAAAAAAATAATAATTGTTCTAATAACCTGTCGGCCACTCCGTTTTTTATTCAACGATTCTGCAACGAAGCTACACCGACGCAAATTATTGTCATGTCCGAGCAAATTTACAACGCGAACGAATCTATTTTGGCAAAAAATTTCGTAAATGGATAATTGGATTTACTTAAAAGTGCATAAAAATTCGTTTTTTCCCCCGGGTAAATAATTGACTAATTTCTGCCGCGACTACGCCACTTATTATTGGTATTACGTACACGATTATTTAATGATGAGTAATTATTCGAGTTTTAACGAAACGCTGATTTAACAGCGGGTCTTGTGTACTCGCGTAAAAAACAATTTTCCCTACGATATTTTTTCATGGCATAATTTTCAAATTTACTTTTTACGACGCGGATTGAAGCACGGGAGAAAAAAACGAAAATTTCACTTACAAGAACAACGAGATTATTTCTGAAATGAGATCGCAATAAAAATGGGACTAACAGAGCGCGAAATGGGCGAGGAATCGTGCATGAATTATTTGTGAATAACCGAGATAACCAGAGACTCGAAATCGGTGTCATTCTTACAGAACCTTAGATATTTTTTTTTCTAAAAAGAAAAAATAAGAAAATAACAATGAAAGTAACAAATTTGAATCGTCAGTACAAGATCGAGAAAAAGAAGTTTCTTTTTCTTTTCGTCGCTTTCCCACGGAAAAGGCAGATCGAATCCGCGTAAAAGCGGAGCGTATACAAATAACCGTTTTTCAAATAATATCGTCCGGATAACAGTGTCCACTTTTATTTTCGCGAAATTACGATACTTACGCGGTCTTGTGGAGTGATATTAAAACGTAGCGATTTCACCATCGCTTATTCGTTCCTTGAAACGTCACACGGAATCGTGAGTGGACGGTAAGAGCCGCGTCCGGTTTATAAATTTTCCGAGACGCGGAATCGGCCACTCGGTAAAATTGAACGCCCGCTGTTTGTATTTGCACATATATATGAGGCGTTCCACGCCATTTCGCCCACCTTCAAACTTTTGCATCTCTGATTTAAACAAATTTTTTTTAACAATTTAGTACTAATTGAGACTACATATAATACACATTATACAAGTCTACATATATAGACTTCACGATGATTTTCAAACTTTTTTTTATCGAACCGGAGATATTAATTATTATTGAAGAGTCGTACGACTTTTTTTTGGTAAGGCCCATAATTTCGCGAAAAATGAGGCAAATTGGACAATTTTTTCTTCAAAGTTTTTGTTTTTAAATGTATACTATTCAGAAAGGAGTATTTACAAGGAATAATTGTGAGATTTTTAAAAATAAAGTGCCATTTTTAATAAAGTATGTACTGATGGATTTTCTTCAACTTTTTCTTTTTGAAACAATTATTTATATTTAAGATGGTTGTCTCATTAACACGTGTTTATTGAGGATCGTCTAAAAACTGTCATGAATTTTCTTGGATACCATACCCAAAAAAAGTGTGTCTAACTAATGTTCGAAAAAGTTTTTGAAGTTAGACAGATTTATATTGCGAATTCAAAATTTAGCGAAAACGATGAAAATTCTTTAAATCTTAAAGTATCTTGAAGTGCTCTATTGTATCTTGTTTGTAATAATTCTTTGAATTCAATGTATTCGTCATAAGATACAGAATCTCGAATTTGCACAAACTTCCAGTATATGGTCCATTTTTCGCGAAGTAATGAGCTTTTGAAAGAAAAAGTAGCATGATTTTTCAGAAATTTACTTTCTCCATAATAGATAGATAAAAAAGTCTGAAAATCGTGATGAAGTATAGTCTCAATTATTTATCACTGAAATATTACTAAATAGTGGTAAAGCATAGTCTCAATGATGACTAAAATATTACTAAATCATGATAAAGTATCATCTGCACTGAAAAACTGTTCATTCAACCAACATTTTTTCTCAGTGTGAATAATATTTCTAAATAATAATGAAGCATAGTCTCAATTATTACTAAAATATTACTCAATTATGATGAAGCATATAATCTCGATTATTACAAAAATATTACTAAATCATGTTGAAGCATAGTCTCAATTATGACTAAAATATAAAAAAAGTTTTAAAAACTATAGGAGATGCAAAAGTCTGAAGAATTCCGAAATGGCGTGGAATGCCTTATATATGTGTATAGATAAAAAACGAAGAAGAAGAAGAAAAAAAAAGAAAGAAATAAGAAGTGCGGAGAAATAAACATATTTATGGATTTTTAGAGAGCATTTTAGCGATCCCCGAGGGCAGGGAGATTTCATCCGAATGCTTCCTGGCATTCTGCAATAGACGAGTATCGTTGCGCCAACGAGAATGCATTCCACGGACGAAAGGAATCTCTCCCTCTCTCCCCTTTTTTCGACTCATTTTCTCTAATTTCCACGACGCTTTGTCTCGTTCGCTCTCTCGTGATACCTGCAGGGCTCACGTTTTTACTCGTTAGCGTCGACGAACGACTTTTCAAGTAGCAAAACAGTAGCGACGAGCCATTTTTCTGGACGGCCAATTACACGAGGCTCAAACGCGGCCCTCGGTGGCGGGGTCTATATAGAAGTAACCGCGGCGTCCTCCGCCGGCAGATTTCTTCAACGCGAACGACGAGCATCCGACACACGTCCGTCGCAAAACGCGCGCACCTCAGCCGACCGATATGACCATTCCGACAGTGAGCACTTCATCCATCAAATTTCAAATCCGTTTGTTTGTTTTTTTTTTGTTTTTTTCAAACGCGTTTTTTATACCTGTCGTGCGATTACTTTTTTTTCCCCTTAAAACTGTGATTACTTTTTCCGAAACGTGAAAATGTCTCGTCGATATTGTGATGAATTTGTCGAAACTGTGCTCGTCTCGATTCGTCGCGATTATTTTGAAAAGGGCACGCTTTTCTCAAGGAGGTTCACGCGCTTGCTCGATCACGCGCATTCGTCCTGCATTTAGAGGCAAAAATAATCATCGAGTGAAATTATTCAAAAGTTCATCTGACGAAGATTATAGTATATTGACTTTCTTTGATGGCATATTAAAATTTGTTTAAAATTTGAGGTGCGAATATCGAGATATTCGTTGTGCAAAATTACAACTTTTGACACAAGGTCTTATGAGCAGGGATGTAGGCGAAGCTCGATACTTTTCTGAAAAATTAATATAATTTTTCAATACGGTGATACTTATTTCATCAATGGTGCAATAAACGTCATCAATGGAAATGAAAATTTTTTGATGCAAAAATTTTCATTTCTTACAAAAGTATCGAGCTCTGCCCATCTCTGTTTATGAGAAGTCACAAAAAATGAAATTTTCATGGAAGAATATTTCGATTTCCAGATGATGTATGTTATTGAAATTCGACCACTACTTATAGATATCATATTAAACTTAGTGTATGCGCCAAATTTTAGCGAAAAACGTTCAAAAATGATTTTCACGTGATAAAAATGCATGAATCTTCTCTAAGCGCCGATATTATCTTGTGATGCGATTTTCGAAATTTTCTCGATTGTCCGATCGAATAAAAGTTCACTTTTGCCACGTCGGATTAAAAACGGGTCGTAGTCTTTCATCGATCTTTTAGTGCCCATTTATCAATATATTTTTATATTTTTTTACTCAATTTTATTTCTTTGAGAAAAAAGAATTTGAGAGAACGATTTTTTAAAATATTAAAAAAAATGCCTTTTAACATTTTTACTCGATATGATAAATTGAAATTTGAATTAATTATTCCTTATTTAATTTATTTTACATTTATATAAATTAAGTTAAAATAAATTATAGAATTTAATTAATTACTTAACAACCGAAAAAATTACAATTTATACTATCACGTAAATTTTTTCCACATATTTTAATTTTACGACTGATTTTACTATAATTTTTTCACTATACTCATTATTTTTCATTTGAACACGTTTTTATAATTTATAGCGACAATATACGTAGATAACAGTTTATGAGAATACAACTAAAGAATTGGACACACGATTAGAAGTAAGAAATAATTTATGGAGAGTATGAAAATCTTTGTCTTATTTTCTCAAAATTAAATAAAAAGGAAATAAATAGAGAGGCGATTGCTATTCAAGTACCTCTTTTTTTATTCGCAAAAAGTTAGTTCTATATATTAAAGCACTCAATTTTTATAAAAATAAATCACGTCCAAAACATACATTTATGACAAGATTAAAATTATCCTTTTTTATAGTAAAATCCATCACATTTTTCTCTTAGTTTATTCATAACATAAATGCTACAAAGAGTTCATTAAAACAAAGAAAAATTCGATTACAGTAACGATTGTAATTAAAAAAGGCTTACATGAGTAAAATTGGCATTATCCGCTACATGGAAACTGGTAAATCCAGTTACATCCTTGCAATATCGTGATTCACCGACGATCAATCGATAAACATAATTATTCAAGCTCGTTCGTTTCTCGTTTCGGATATATATATATATATATTTTTTTTTTAATGTTTTTTTTTATACATAAATACTGCAACCGTGACGCGAAGCGTGCATGTTTTTAATAGCGAGCTCTCGAATGTTTGTAACGGAGAAGAAGTTCCCCGAATGAGAATTGACTTTCTAAACGTATATGCAGATATTCGCGCGAGTTCCCGAGTCGACGATCACTGTTTAACCTTTGCTTTATGGCGCACACGTTGTCTCATTCAAGGTTTTCCTTCTCACGCTGCTGTCAAGTTGCATCTTGGCGCAACCCGCCAATGACGACGCGAAGGAACGATCCTCCCGAGCTTCTCATCCTGGCCAAATACGATACAGCGACCCAGATGGTAAATTTCCCACAAATTATCTCTGTCTATTGTATCATTTAGTTGTAGATTTAATACTTTTAGTTTGTAGTTTTTATTTTATTTATATACTAGCAGGTTATTAGTTTGTTAGTTATTAGTCTTTAGTTTGTAGATTTTATTTTATTTATATACTAGCAGGTTATAATGGTTCGGGCCCTTCGCACCCTCGCGTTAATAACAAAACTTTTATCCAAAATTCAGTTTTTTGGATTGTTTTATGTAAATTCTGGGATTGTACTCCGAATAATTACCATTTTTGTTATATACGGAAAATTTCCGATCAAATAGGCTTCTACGAACCAAAAAAAAATTTCAAAAAGTTTTGTGAATTCTTACGGGGTCACACTGGATCTTGTGGACCCATGAAAAATTCAACTTGTGATATCTTTCCGATCTCATGACGAAATCAACTTTATTAGGAGTGATTCTTAAAAATTTTTGTAAAACAGCGAATGGCGCAAAAATCACGTTAAAATATTGATTGTTTAAAAAGTTATGACGCCTTAAAGATTTTTGAAAAAATGGAAAGGGGTCCATTAAAAATTTGCAAAAATTTTTTAATTTTTTTTTCTTAATTTTAAGAGCCTATTTGGTGGAAAATTTCTTGTAGATAACGAAAATTCTACTTATTCGGGACGAAATTCAAGAATTCATATTGAAAAATTGAAAAAACTTAAGCAGTCAAATAAGATATTGTGACTGATTTTTAAACAAGGCGTAAATAAATGACAATTTTTACAACCGAATGAATTTTTTCTACTATATAAGTATATTAATTTCAAAATGTAAAAGTGATTTTTAGGTTGTAATTTAACTTGAATTCATTCACGTATAGGTATCATATTCGATATTATAATTAAATAATTCACTGAAAAATTCCATGACCATTTATTTTTATGGTAAATAAATAAACTTTAAACGTTAATGAACACGTGAGATATGTATTTTGGATTGTTTGAAAGTTCACTCTAAATAATATTTTTTTCGATAAAAGAGTGGATGCTAACGGTTTCTCATATAAAACTCTGGCTTATGTCGAACATACTTTGACAGGATAATTTTAACTTACCTTATCGATAATAATACTTGAAATTTAGCTATCAAGAAACTGGATTAATATTTTATATTGTAAAAAAATTCAATAGCAAGAATTCATTTTCATACTTTTTTCCGTAAATACCTTTTTAAGATGGTTGGTTTGTAAAACGAGCGTTTATAAATTTGTTAAAAATTTGTATAAATTTGTAGATGAAAGTAGTAGATAACAAGTAGATGAAACAAAAATTGTTTGCAGGCTCGAAAGTAGATTGGAAGCTCTACGCTCCGGAGAATCAATGGAGATCTCGTCTGGAGGGTCAGAGACTTGAACGCGCGGAGCCGGGAACAAGCGATGCGCCGAAGCTCCAGCAGCGCGTCAGCCAGCCGGTGTACCACGAGCCGCAGTACCAGCCGTTCTCGGCGGTGCCGAGCCACATAAAGCAGCTGATAGTCGAGACTTATCCCCATGGGGGTCCGTACGTCGATCCTGGAGCATTTTTCTACCAGGCAGCGGTCCCGGTGACGGTGTCCTCGCTGGAGGCCGAGCCGAAGCGTGAGGACCAAGTCGGCCACCATTCGCAGACACCCCAGAACCTGGAGAGAGAGTACTTCGCTTCTGCCGTCAATTACCGAGCCCCGGGCTACCAGGCGGACTCTCAGCACTTCGGCCAGGTTGGAAGAGTTCCCCTGACGGGCGGCATCAAGTACAAGAACGAGGAGAGACTCTCGGCGAGGTCGTCGCCAGCCCCTTACGTCCACCAGGGCCAATCCCACGAGCAGACCGGCCACCAAGCCCAAAAACAGCCGGAATTCGCCAGGAACTCTGAAATTCAATATCCCAGATACGAGCGACGGGAGCTCGATGGAGGAAAATCCTACGAGCACCAGGATACGAGCTCGAGAACCGACTCCGAGAGCTTCGACAAGGGAATGCCCATGGCCATCAAACAACTCCTCACCTACCAGGCCCAACTCCCTTACCACGTGATCGCCAATCAGATCTTCTATCGGCCGAAGGAGATCTTCGTACCGAAACCACTGCCCGATGACGTTCAACACTCCAAGCACTATCCCAGCAAGATTTACTTCCTCAAGCACGATGGACAGTACTACGACAACTCCGAGGTCGCCAACGACGAGAACAAGAGCGTTAAACGGTATTAGGGACGTCATGCTCTGTACTTTTATTTTTTTTTCTTTTTTTACTTTAAGGTGGTCCGATAGACTATCCAAGATTTTCCGATGGAATTTTTGGTGTATGTTGACGTAACTTGGTGTGCATTGAGGATGTATGAGTGATATGTTTTTTTTAATATGAGAATTTGATTAAGCTTTGCTATTTCGTTCTTAAAACTCGGATGGACGCGTGGGATCTTTTTGGACCCCAGACAATTTGGATTCGCGTTTTATCATGGAAATTTCTCGTCCCTTTTTTTAAAATTCTTTTTAACAAAAAATTTTGTTTGTAACTTATTTAAAAACATGTTAAATAACAATTATCTGCAAAAAACCATGAAATGTTATATATTAAATATAACATTCTTTTGAATTTTTTTATATATTCGTAGTAGTATTCATTTTGTATCAAAACAGTAATTTCCAAATATTTTACTGAAATGTTGTTTTATTTAAATGTTTAAACAATTCAAAATATTTAAATTATTGTTGATATATGCTCAAGTTGACAATTGATAGTCAAAGTAAGTTGTCAAAAAATTGGCAACTTTTTAACAAAAGCCAGAGTCTGGGTATTATGAATTTAAGGTCACGAATTTACTTTTTGCTGGGATTCTATCCCATACATCCTTAATTTTCTGCTTGATTTGTGTTCTAATTTTAATATTATTCGCTTTTTGGAAATCAAGATACTAACCCAAGGACCCCACACTAGGGTTACTCTAACCCCAGCAATTTAAATCGATGTAGCTCTTTATTTATAGTACCGAGGTTTGTTTTTTTCGTTTCATTTCGTTTAAATCCTGGAAAATGAAATAAACTACTGAAAAAAGACATATTTAATTTTTGTAGAGAAAAATGCATTTGCAAAAGCAAAATTTTCGAAATGCCAGAGCCGTAAACATTTTCTGGGGTTTGGAGAACCTGTGTGCGATGTCCTAGGATTAATTCTAAAAAATTTTGTACACCTTTTAATATGACGCCAAAGAACGTCAATTGAAATTTTCATCGAATTATCTTGGAAAAAAATCAATTAATAATATTATCTTTACATTACATATTTAACCTAAAAATCCGAATTGCGTCCATCATCTTAAGGTGGTCCGATGATTATCAGCTGTCCAAGATTTTGCGATGAAATTTGGTGTATACTTGTGTCCAAATTTTAATGTCATTCACTTTCTAGAAATTGTGAAATTAATTCTTGAGATTTGAAATTTTTTTCTATCTCTCATGAGTCTTATGCTAAAAGTAGTGAAACATTCTCAAATTTTGTACACCTTCTAATATGACGCCAGAAAACGTCAATGCAAATATTCATCGAATTATCTTGGAAAAAATTTCAATTGAGTGATGCCTTTGTATTACAACCTAAAAATCTGAACGCCTCCATTATCGAACCACCCTAACAAAGTGTACGTATACTGAGAGAAGATTATGCTAGATCTTACAATACGAAAGAAAAGATTACACTCATTATTACAGAACTTGATATATTTTATTTAAATCCTACATCCTAAATGTATTTCGTATTACTATGAAAATATATTTAGTTGGAAAATAATTAGCATCGTTGTCATCTTTTGGTAAAATCTATCGTCGTGATTTCTCTCAGTCAGTGTAAATTTGTGAAAAGCCATGACGTAAATTCAAGGCAGTATTTTTTGGCTGGTGCTAAACTCTGATATACATTTTATTTTCTTAAACTTTTTTTCGAATAATTTTCGAGTGAAAAGTTTATTTTGGTCGTGCATGTAAAAAGTGCTTCGATTTATTCTATTTTGTTTTGTTTTTTTTTCTTTAGTATTTTATTTCTTTGAATTTGATGTTTCTTTGTAGATATGCATTTCGAAGATTTCAATAAAAGTTATGATTTCACGTTACGTGTTTTTCTGTAATTTTTAATAATAAATTTCTGGACTTTACACCATAAAACCTCTTAAAACTTTTATAGACACTTTTATAGAAAATTTTTAAACATTTTATCGTAAGTGTTCGAAATAAATGTAAGATCATATCATCTAACATTTTTTGAGACAGGAATTTCTTTAAAATTTGCAGAGATTTTCTTCAATATCTTCTTTAGCAATGTGAGTAAAAATTAAACAGGCTTTTCCATTGAAATATTAATTTTAGAAAATTGCATTTTTGAACATGGACTATTAAATAGGGACGATTTTTAATAAAATTCATATTACGCTCTCTGGTTGGTAAAACTTCGAACATAAAAATTTGCACACGTTAGAATGTGACATTAAAAGTGAATTTTAATGATGATTGATAAACAGTAATAACGGGCCAAATTCATTTTACATGTTTGATGTACGATTTTGATAATAAAGTTACAAATTTTATTTATTTTTTATTCTTTAAACAATACTAATCATAAAAATAGTATGATAAGTGCACTTTAAACTGTTAATTGATATAAAAACTAACAACAAAGAAATTATAATTTAGTAGCAAACAAGTGAAGTCTAAATTTTATCATTTTATCATAAAAAAGTCACTTTTGTGGAGGACTGTCGTTCTCATTCATGTAGAAATTTTCAAGAAACTCTATCTCAAACGATTTTCACATTAGTCGTTGTACCTCAAAAAAAGTTTTATTTAATTTCCCTAAAAAATAACTAAAGTACGAATTTTTCACAAAATGAAGCATGACAAACTCCACGACATTTTCAATGTTTTTAAGAACAAAGAAAACGTGTAAAACGGTATCAGGCACTGCTCTCTGTCTTTTAAATTTCAAATGAAATGTACATAAATTTTTGAAGGAAAATGGAAATACCTTACAGTATATTTCTGATTTCTATTCGTGTAATTATCGAGTAGAAAAGTTATTCTGATCGTGCATGTAAAAAGTACATTTTAATTTTTTCATAACATTCAATTTCTTCGAACTTGATCTTTCTTCTTACTGATGAACGTTGCAATCGTCGTATGAATTATTCTCACTTCCTCGATAAAATTCTGCAACGACACGTTTTCGAATAAGATTTAAATAAAACTTGCAATTTCGCGTTACGTGTGTTTTTCTTCGGTTTTTCAACGTTTAACGTTTTATTATTTATCGTTTCAGTATTCCATTGAAGGAAATGTAAGTCGACCGATAATTACAATCTTTGAGAAAAAAATACATGCGCCGAGTCTTAAACTCGCTTTTCTTTTTTCTTTGTTTTTTTTTAAATCTCTGTACATGGGTTGTGCGTACAATTACCGGGCTATTATTCGATTAGTTTTCTCTTCCTTCTCGACAGGATAACTTTCCTCGGGGATCCGGAAGTCGGTCTCGCTTCTGCATTCGCGAAACTAATGCGAATCGTTGCTCTCGTGCGGCCTTCGTCGTGCACGCCTCGTCGATTCACCGTTATAATTTCTTAATTTCCGTATGTGCAAAAACGTGCCAGCGGCATTTATATCTCTCTTAAAATTGAATAATTAAAAGTCAGAAAACGCTTAAAATATTTTATTCGTGAATTTTATGTTCTAATACAAATAAATATAATTCAACGATCTATTTCCTGAAAAATGAACGATGTTTATTTTTTTTAAAATGAAAGTACAGTTACATCAATATTAAATAAACTATAGTTGTTTTTTAAAAAAAGAAAGTATAGTTAAATTAATATTAAATTAACGATATTTATTTTTCTGTATATATATTTTTACATGAATTTTTAGAAAATTTTATTTAAAAATTAATTGCCAAAGAAGCCATGTTTATTTTTCTAAAAGAACAAAATAGTTAAATTAATATTAGATAAATGATGGTTATTTTTTTAGAAAAATCATTTCTCTTTGTAGTAAAAAAAAAGGTATGACGTTTAAAAACCATTTGAAAGAAATTAGAAAATTCGTGCAATTTGAATTATTTGAGAATCGATGGGGCATTCGTCGTCTGGTATATTTTAGTTAAAAAATTCCATCAAAACGTTCTCCTCGTTGGTGTAATTGAAAAGTAGTCCTCGTTAAGTATCAACTTCCCAGGAAGCATTGTAGCGAGCCTTCGACGAGGCGAGCATGGACTTTCGCGCATGCAGAAAGTGAGAGGACGAATGCGTCTTGGATAAATTCCCTGTCCGAGAATAACGCCAAGGTACACGACGGACACCGTGGAAATATGGACGAACTTAATGCCGGGGAGAGCATGAAGGAAGGAGGAAAGAAGTTGGAGAAAAAAAAAATATGGAAGAAAAAAGAAATACGAGCGAGGCTTAACGTCCGGTAATAAATTTCGTGCTATTGGATATTTTATTATTGGTTCATGCAGAAGTATCTCTCTTTTACTTCTAACTATACATCGAAGTATCGTAAATATGAGAAAACACCCGGTGCAACTTCTCTAACGTTATTGCGCAACTCTTTCACTTCTGTGCTTGTTACACTTTTCGATGGAACGACATTCCCAAACTGTCAACCGTATCTTGGAATCTATCGCCTTTTTTTATCATAATCATTTGACTACTCGCCGACACATTTGTCAAAGCTCCCGTTTTATCGACGAATTATCGAATTTGTCAATTTGTCGAGCTGTAAAAAAATATTTATGATCTTCAGCTGCAATAGAATTAGTGAAAATGAACTAAACTCCCTTTATTGAGGATTTAGAGGTCATACGATCCTTGCAAAAAGCACATTTTTGACGTTCAATTAATAAAGTGCATCAGGCTCCATACCTTATTCTTATCTAAAAGATGTCAATTTTTTAAGTTTCAACTACAGTTTTAATAATTGGTAGTTTTTAAATATGAATTTTTTCAAAATTATTCTTTAAATTAAATTCATAAGTTAAAATATTATAAATATTATAAGTTAATATTATATTAAATTGATAAGTTAACATTGAATTTATTACAAAAAATTTCAACCTTGTCTAAATGAAAGTAAAATTATTAAATTTATCAAATTATTCCCTTGGAGAAAAATATTGAATTTGGTCGACAATTTTGAAATCAATAAATCGTTTTATCCTCCTGTTTATTCGTTCAATAAATATTTGTTTCCTTAATATAAATGTAATTAAATAAAAGAAACATCAAATAAATATTGTAATATATAGAGTAGATTACTTTTATGAAATGAATACCATTGAAAAAAAAATCGTAAATTACTGCGATTTCTGCGTGAAAAAGAAAACAATTGATAAAGTGCAAGGCGTTATGCAATGAAGTGCATCGAACCCGAAAGCATCGCGAAAAATGTGTATGTTTTTCACTGAGCCGAGTGTTCACGACTGGAAATGATACGATTAACCGTATATATAAATTTATACCATGTTCGCCGTATATGGGGCATTTCTGGTTTGGAAAAACTTCACCGAAAGTCCCAACGACGTCTGTCCACGTGCTCCACGAGCGATACTCGTTTCGATCTATTTTTTCTATCTCCACCTGATGAACTGGATTCGCAAACTCGACTGATCAAGGAAATGAACAACTAACGCAGGAATCTCATTAACCCAGTTTCGTGCTCAAAATATTCCATTCAGTCATTTTTTTTGAATAATTCTTTCAACATCGACATTCTTACTCCTAATTTATAGTAATTTAAGAAAAATACATTATTATTATCGTTATTCAGTGTGTAAAACTTTTCTTACGTATCTCTTTATTTTATTCTTGCGTACAATTTTATATACTTTGAAATGTTTTATTTTTAATTATTTAAATAACATTTTTGGTAAAAAGTGTATTTCGACAAATATCAGTTTAAAAAATATCAAATTTTTGCATTTAGATTTTGATCTTGTATATAATTTTAATTATATTTAGTAGGAGTTTCATTGTTATAATAAATTTAAAAAAAATTGTATTTTAAAAAATGTTTTCCATTGACGTTTTTTTACTAAAAAATGTTAATCATGTTTATTGTAAAATTTTATTATTGTTAATGATGTAAACATTTTTTTCGAAGTACAAAAAATATTGTTGCGTTGCCATATAGTTTTTTATTTAAAATATTTAATGATAGGTTATCGTAAGGTCTGATTTAATTTAATTGTAAATAACGTAAAAAATTTTTTTTCGAAATATCTCCAAAGATATTCTTGCATTGAGACTATTTTCTATGAAAATATATTTTAATCATCGGCTATCGCAAGATCTGATTGAAGTTGACGATTTAATTTCGAAGTATTTCGAAAAATATTGTTGCGTTGACATTTTTTTATTAAAATTATTTTAATCATCGGTTATCGCAAGTTCTGGGTAGCGTGTTTTAAATTTCATGTACGTGCAAGCGACGCGATACAGGTGTTGGTGTTTTTTTTTCGCCTTGGAGCGTGCTGCGGGTTTAGCGAGTTTTAATAGAGAGCCAGGAGCACTCTCACTATAAAATTGATTCGTGAGGCGCGCGGCCGCCTCAGAATCGACCAACCCTCGAACATGAAAAGGCTCGTCGCCATGACGAGATCGCAAGTAAGTGAACCTTAATACGAATAAAACAATACCATAGATGAAAAATTCCCCATAATTGTTCCTTTCGAATCGCAATTATTGTCTCGTATCGACGAGTGTGAAGAAATTGCTTTTTGTGTTGCACAAGAAAAACGCGTTTCATTAATTTCTTTTTTCTTCTTCGATGAAAATAAATTTAAAAAAACGAAGATACGTTTTCTTTCGTACGTAGAGAATTATCTCGAAAATAACACGAGATATTATACGAGCCAGTGATTGTGCGAGAGATAATAATTCGCCAGATATCGATTCCTGAAAAAAAATATTTTATTGGAGTACAATTAACTTTTAACTGTCGAGTAATTGCGATTCGTATGAACGAATAATACGTGTCTCGATTTCGAAATAGAATCATTTTATTGTAAAATTCATTTAAATCGTTTCGAGCCTATTTTGTGGGATTAAGAAGGAAGTGGAGATAAAGTCTGCAACAGAAGTGACTCTTTCACGATAAAATAGTAAAATTTAGAAATTAAATTTTTTTGTTATTAATTAAAAAATTTGTTTTTGGCTCTAATATTGATTGATAGTTTCAGTATAGATTTAAATCAATTTTGACGTTTTGTATATTGTTCGAAAAAATGAAAATTAAAATAATTTAGTGAAAGCTTTACAACCTGTAACTTGTTGGCAAAATCATAAATAAATGTATGACATGAATTTGACAATCATGTCATTGTTTGTTATTGATATTATGGACAAATTACAAGGATTTTCCTTACATAAAAAAACAATGGTAAAATCGAAAATTTCAGAGTCTGATTTATTAAATTTTTAACACAATTTTTCATATATTGAAAAAAAAACATGTAAAAAGTTTAGCCACTTGTCACTATTTTTCAAATTACTTCAATTCACCCTTATATTTCCAAATTTTAGAAATATTATGCTTTTTTGGTTTTAAAATAATTTTTGAGCCCAATTATGTTTGTCAAGCATAATTTTTTCATGAGGAATTTCTAAAATTTGAATTTCATATTTTTGCAATAACATCCGTTACGAAATTAAGATTGATTTTCACACAATTTTAATAGTTTTTGTCATATTTAGTCTATTTTATTTTTTTCAAAATCATAAATCGCGTTGAGAAAATTTCTTAGCAGTGCATACAATGATTTATTTAATTTACCTCGAAATCATTTTTACAGATCAGAGTTTAATTTTCTTTTTTGCCAATCATATACTCGTATCTCCATCGCACATAAAAGAAACGTTTCGTTCTCCACGTTATCCAACATTCCTTTAGATGTGCCAATAGATAATTATTATAATTTATTTTTTCGTTTTCAAGAATACGTACGGGAGTTGGACAGTTTGATTCGTGCATTACTTTCTATTCCCTCGCGTAATTCCGATAAAATGGTACACGAGCCAATTTTATGTGTGCACCTTTGCATCGTTGACTTTCGATAGAATTGAGCAAAATAAGCGCGAAATCGTGTTGTACTTCGCGTTACCTTTCGCTTGAAAATCCGTGAGTACGAAAACTAACACACAGGCGCAAAAGGGAACTCGATTCCCTCAAATGTCAAGCGTAAGAGCGATGAAGAAATCTCTCGACGAATGAATCTCGACTCCTCGTGTCACGAAGTTTCGTTCCAAAAGTTTATTTCCGTTCTTGAAAAATACTGCAGAAATTTTTTTTTCGTATATTTATACATTTTTAGGACGTATGATGGACATTTTTGAAAATAGGATAATTTGATAAATTTTTGGTACTTTGCTTTTGAGCATGTGAAAAAAATTAAAAATTCGTTTTAGGGAACGGTTTGAGAGTTATAAAACTCCAAAGTTACTAAGATTTACTTCTTATGAGGAATTAATTATTTAGCTCATAATACAAATTTATAAATATAAGATTCTTGTGAATTTTTTTACATATATTCATAATAGTGTTTTTTTGTATAGACTGTAATTTTCAAATGCTTCAATAAAATATTTTTTTATTTAATTGTTTAAAAAATAAAAAATGTTTAAATCATTATTAAAATAGGCTCAAGTTGCTAATTGACAGTCAAACTAAGGCTCAAAAAATTGGAAACTTTTTAGTAAAAGCCAGAATCTGGGTTTACTTTTTGCTGGAATTGTCTGACCCATACATCCTTAACCACTGAAATCTATTTTTTAAAATATGCTCATTTTTAAATATGTTAAATATGTAACATTGCTAAATTATTTAGAGTTTAATTTAGAGTTTCTAAATTATTCAAAATAATTATTTCAATAGTTGGACATGTCTCTTAAATTGAACAATAATACTTTCTATATTAATTTAAATGTTTGAATAATTTTTTTTCTCGATACAAATATATGGAATATTTTTCCTGATGAGGATGATTGTTAATTTATGGCATATTTACATATTCAGACGTTTTTTTATTAATATACTTTTCTTAAATACAAATAAAGTGGAAAAATCTTTCAATGTTTAGCTATTGGGAAGTTTACCATAATTATCGTTTTTTTTAGTGACAACTCCATTCCGAAAATAAGGAAAATCACTCAATCGCTTATATCTCGTGAGAGAGTCCGTCCGCGAGAGCAAAACTTTCTCTTCGGTAAACTTGATAGTGACGGGTACAGTGTATATAAATCGTCCGGGAAAATTTACACGCTCGAACGATCACGTCATTTATAAATTTCATTGTAAAATAAATTGTTAATTAACGTATACGAGTCTTTCTAGTTAATTCTAGTTAAGCCTGGGAATGGTCGATAAAATAATCGATAAGATTAACTCGAAATTATCGATTATTGCCCAGGAAAACACTCTATCACGTCCTTTCGTTTTCTCGCAAATATACATATAAGCGATTCCACCTCAATTCAACGACGATTTTAGGATGACCTCTTCGATTTTTTAAAATTTTTTAATATGTCATTACTAACTTTTCTAACTAAGAAAAAAATTTTTTTGGTGTCTTTTTAGCCGTTTTAAGCTCAAAAATTTTCTTTCAATGGGACCCCTTCGATTTTTTAAAACTCACAACGTTCCACGTAAAAAAACAAAATTTTTGAGTCCAGACCGAAGATGGGATTCAAATTTTCATAGAGCGAAAAAAGATCAAAATTACAAAAAAAATTGAAATTTTTTAAAATATATATATAAAAATATATATTTTTTTACAAATATGTAAGAACGTATGTATATTTATTTAAAATTTTTTTGCAAGTATATAAAAGCATATATGTATATAAATTTATTTTTAAAATTTCTCTAAATCACTCGCGATCCAGCCTGGCTCCTTTCTCCCAAGTATTCAATGTTCGCGAATACGGATCGCGAACCGGGTGAAAAATATATATCTCGGCCGTAACTTGATCTATAAATTACAAAGGCGAAGTTTCATTGATTCGTTTCAATAAAGTTCGGTATCAAGTGAAACTTTATTGAGTGCTAAATGTATACTGAATTCACTCGAAATTTTACAATAATGCTCTCATAAACATTTCTAATTCATTTTTACAGCTTTATAATAGAATATAAATTATTTCTGTTTCACATCGTAATCTTTTCCAATATAGAAAGATTTTATAGAAAAATATTTATTATAGTACAGAAAAATCTTGTGCTTGAAACTTCTTTTTAGTAAATTTTTAGCATGTATGTTATATAAGATTTTCTTATTCAGCTTTTTTATGATAAAAATGTATATTTATTTGAAATATTCTATATTATGAACAAATCGATTGCATTGAAAAATATTTATTAAATAGTTTCTAATAAATATTTTACTACTACATACTTTATTACTAATAATTTACTAATATTTACTGAACTAAACTTGTATAAAATTTTATGATAATTGGTCAAGCCATTTAATCGTAAAAAAACTAACAAATAAATAAAACATGGACTTTATTTATGTCAGTGTCCAAGAAGTATAAAATTTAACGAATTTGTACTTTTTCATGGAAATATTTGAAAAATTTTCACATGAGAGAAAATTTTTGTATGAATGCCGAGTAATGTAAACGTCCCAATAGTTGGACAGCTAAAGGTTTTCACACTTTATCTTTGTTTAAATCTGCTTCAAATTCACATCTTGACTATTGTCTGATATTTTAGTGATTCAAAATTCATTTTATGTGTTAATTTTAGATAATATTTTTAGTAAATAAATACCTGAACATTTGAATATGTAGAATATCCTAATAGTTGGACAGAAAATCGACCCTATCTCTAGGGTTGAGCGAGTTTTCTCCAATAAATTAACGTAATGAAAAATACACTTCTTCTTATAGGAAAAAAATTGATACGGTTCTATTGATAAAAAAATAATTCAAATATTAAAAATAATATTGCAAAAATTGTCCAACTATTGGGGCATGTCCATCTATTAGGACATTTATCTTATAAGTAAAACACCTTATAGGTAAACGTCCCAATAGCTGGACATGTCCTAATAGTTGGAAAATTTTTGCTATATTATTTTTAATATTTGAATTTTTTTTTTCAATAGAATCATATGGATTATTTTTTATATACAATGAGTTTTATTTTCCATAACGTTAATTTATTGGAAAAAAACTCTCTCAACCTTACAGACAGGGTCAATTTTCTGTCCCAACTATATTGGGACATTCCACATATTTAAACATTTACGTATTTATTTGCTAGAAATATTGTTTAAAATTAACACATTGAATGAGTTTTGGTTCGCTAAAATATTAGATAATAGTTTAGATATGAATTTAAAATAGATTTTTTTGTTTGAATATTAAAAAAAAGATAAAGTGAGAAAACCCTTAGCTGTCCGTCTATTGGGACGTTTACCTTATACCCTGAGTGTGTAATTGTTGGCTTAAATTTTTTTCTGATCGATTTCTCACGAATGTGTTGGCAGATAATATTTTTGGTGTTGCTGCCATTGTGCGCGGGCCAATTCTCCATTCAGGGGCCGAGCGACGGCCACCGACGTGCCCAGGGGCTCAAGTACAGTCAGGACAAGGGAATCGAGTACGAGGACCAGAGAGGTATATAAATCCAGACATTACGAAAGTCCTCGAAAAAAAAGGGATAAAAGACAAGTATCGTGCACGAGCGTAAAAACGTTACTTCATTCGAAGAACAATGAACAAAACCGATGACGATCGTTGCAGAAATGAAAATGGCGAAGAGAGAAAAATAATAAAGAGTTCATGCGGCTTCTCATAAAATTATTTCATAATAAGGCGGATCTTTACGATCCTTTTTTTCCCCATTTTTTTTTTGCACGAATGATAAACAATTTATTTTTCGTCTCGTCGTAAATCTCGGCAACGATCTACGCCCCTCGGGCGGTTACCTTTCACTGGAAACTGCGCGATGCAAAAGTTGTGCCGAGATCGTAATCGTTTTCGCGGCGCCAAGACGCAAAAAAATTCCGTCGACATTTTTATCTGACGGCTATATTTAAATATTTTTAGATTTTATTTAGTTTTTTTTTATTTGAAATCTAAATATTCATTTAGATTTTATTTTCAATTTCCCGATATTTGATTAGAATTTAGATTCTAAATCTGGATATTTATTTGCATTTTTTAAATTTAAAATCAAGATAGTTATTTTTATTTTATATTAATAATCTAGGTATTTTTCTTTGTTTTTATGACGTTTTTTTACCTTAAAAATGATTTACGAGATTAAGTTTATTAAGAAAAGAGTTAAGTTTGTTAAAAAACATTTTATTATTATGTTGTAAATTAATTAAAGAACAAGATACTCTGAATTTAAGATTATCCAAGGACAAAAATGCTAGGTATACTTGGTACATAATTAATAAGTTTTTTTTTAAGATTGATTTTTCTGAAAAAACTAAACAAAGTTTCTTCTATTTTAGATAAAACTTTCTACAAAATTTTAGGATACTTCATCATTTGGAATTCGAGATATTTATTGTTAAAAATTGTAATGTTTATGCTCGTTCTTATGTAGATAGTTTACAGAAAAATATGGTACATAAGTATTTATCATTAATTAAGAAACCTTCTAAAATGTTGGTACACACGTGCATATGACACTAAAGAAAGTTTA
This sequence comes from Cremastinae sp. A BG-2022a, assembly GCA_030522545.1. Lineage (NCBI taxonomy): Eukaryota > Metazoa > Arthropoda > Insecta > Hymenoptera > Ichneumonidae > Cremastinae sp. A BG-2022a. Next base: position 12,339 of record JAPYYW010002033.1, on the reverse strand, counting down.
TGCAAATTTTTAGCAAAATCTATCGACGCTTATTTTACAGATCAACCACCTTAATTGGATTCTATGTTTAAAATCTAAACATTTACTTTCATTTTATATTTAAAATTTGTTTAAATTTTATATTTAAAATATCTGCATATTTATATAGATTTTAGATTTAAAACGTGGATAAATTTATAATAATTTTATATGTAAAATCTAGATAATTATTTAGATTTTATATTTACATTTTTATTTGTACATTACATCGTTTAAAGTTTTGAAAAATTAAATAAAAAAAAAGTTGTGCATTTTGAAGGAATAATTCGATTCTGTTTGTCTCAGCGTCGCTCGGGGCCGGAGATTTTTCTATCCAGGGCGCGTCTGATGGAAATAACGACTTCAAGATCGTCGGAGCTTCGGACGGAAACTCCGATTTTCAGATTCACGGAGCGACCGACGGACGTGCCAATTATCATATACAAGGTGCGACCGACGGGAACGCCGATTTCCAGATCCAGGGAGCGACCGACGGAAATACCAATTTTCAAATCCAAGGAGCGACCGACGGACATTCCCAATCTGTCATTCAAAGTCCTTACGATGCCAATCAGGGGCACGGACGCGCTCTTCAATACAGAGATCCAAGTGGTTAGACACGACACTTTTTTCAATCCTGAATATCATCAACATTAAAAAAAATTTTCTTTATTTATTTTTAATCATATTTTTCGAATTTAATTTTAACCATAAAAATTCAAATGTTTAAAATAAGTGTTTCAAGTTTTCTGTTATAGAATTTGTAAAATGTTTATGAAACAATAGTTTATACGGGAAACATCACTTTTTATCGGGAAAATTAATTCTTATGGCAATGATCAAGTTTTATGATAAAAACGTACAAATTTCATTTTAGAAGAAAAGTATGGATTTTTATAGGAATAATATTAATTTTAATAGAGAAAATTACATTTTTATAAGGTAAACGTCCCAATAGTTGGACAGTTAAGGATTTTCATACTTTATTTTTATTTAAAAAAGATATAAACAAAAAAATCTGCTTCAAATGCACCTCTAAACTATTGTCTGATATTTTAGCAATCCAAAACTTGTTTTATGTATTAAGTTTAAACAATATTTCTAGTAAATAAATACTTGAACGTTTGAATATGTAGAATGTCCTAATAGTTGAACAGAAAATTGACCCTATCTCTAGGGTTCAGCAAGTTTGTTCCAATAAATTTTCATTATTTAAACAACATGAAATATCAAAATTGTTTAAAGAGCGTACTTAAACTATTAATTGATATTATATTCAATTTAAAAAATACAGATTTATTGCAGTAATAAAAAGTATCAATTTCGTCAATTTATTATAAAAATTCGATTCCGTTAGTGAGTATCTCTACAATTATTCTTTAAAAATTGAAAAAGAATATTAAATATGTTTTTTTATAAATCAAGTTTTGCAAGTATTAAGAATTGCAATATTGTGTCTTTTTTAAAATATACAATATTTCTTCTAAGCCATTTTCAGGTTTTTTTATTGAATCAAAAGTAAAATGGTAAATTTTTATTTTTAAAGGTCTGAGCGTTAACTGGAAGTCTTATCAGAGCGCACCGCAGCATCCGCCCCAGCATGCCGCGCAGCCGACGCACAATGTTTTTATTCCGAACGATGCTCCGATTCCGCAGCGAGCAGCTCCTCGTCATCGGGCCCAGGCCCAGCACCAGCAGGCCCCGGCTGCTCCAGCTGCAGAATTGCCCGAACCTAGGCCAAACTACCGACCTTATGGCAATGCGCCAGATCGAATCAAGCAATTGCTCCAATTCCAGCAACAAATTCCTTACTTGAACATCATTCCTGAACAATACAGGTAAAATTATAATAAAATAATTATCATAGAATTTCACAATAATCACTGTAGAAACACATTATAGTGATTCTTACACACAGTGATTATTGTAGACATTTATTAGTGTAAAGTGTGCATTTTCATCGCCTAACAGCAATTATTATAGGACTCTATAAAAATTATCATAGTACTCTATAGTAGAAGTCTTATGTTATATCGAAAGTAAGTGGTTTCAACAGGATCAAAATTTCTTTCTAAATTTGCTGTAGGGTTGCGGAAAACTTTGTAAAGACTATAATTATTAATTTTTTTTCTCTTATCAATAAATATTATGAATATTACGAACCAGATACTGAAATTATTATACAAATTATCTACGATCTTTTTGAATTCTGTTCATTCTGGTCGAAAATATATTTATAGATCTACTATAAAAATGTAATTATAGTTCTAACATAATCATTATATGCAGAAACTTGCAAATGAAACTTTTAACGTAATAAAAAATTTGGTTTTTGAATATTACTAGAACGAATGATCTGTTTTTACGGAATTAAAAAATGGATAAGATCGTTGGATGAAAAAGTCTTAAAAAAATCATGGACTGTCTTTTACTTTTCAGATATGATACGAACAATGGACCAGCACAGGCTCAACCGGCCGAGCCTCAATATGAAAGCACACCTGAAAGAGCTCCAGTGCGACATCAGCCTGCCCAGCAAAATCAGTATCGAAGTCAATACCGTGGAAAGGCCCGAGGATCGGCCCGGAGCAAGCGCCAAGCTCCCCAACATCGTGCCACACAGCCTCCGGTCGAGCCCCAACCTCACTATTCCGGGAACGTTCCATCCAGGATTCAGGATCTGTTGAAGTTCCAGGCCAATATCCCCTACGTTAATCACATTCCTGAACAGTGGAGGTAAAAAATTGGCAATAAAGATGAATTTAAGAATTTTAAATTTGAAGATTTCCTATTTGATGATTCATGTCTGTGTCGTGTCTGGACCTTTGATTTTTTATCAGTTAACCAAATATGTGACTGATTAATCCTCTTTTACAGATACGATGCCCTGGCTGCAGGCAAAAACTTTAAACAGGAAGTCACTTACCAGTACCCTAATCAGTACAAGAGCAGTCAGCCAGTGGCCAGGCCTGATCAAGGCCACAGACAAAAGAGACAAGCACCTAGGTATCAGTCTCAGATTCGCCAGGCTCGCCAACATCAGCAACAGCAGCAGCAGCCACAACAACATGCCAGACAGCCTCAGTATCAGAGAATCGCGCAGCCACCACCAGAGCCGCAACCCAATTACTCGACCAATCTTCCCTCTCAGTTGCAGCAGCTTCTAAAGTTCCAGGCAACCATTCCCTACGTCAACAGCATACCCGAGCAATTCAGGTTAGCCATTAAATCCACCAACTACTCGGTTCTCTATTGATCTCTAACCTTTCAAGACAATTACCAATGATGACATCTCATTTTAGGTACGAAAATCTTCTTGCTCAGCAAGGTCATCGAGGAGGCCAGGCACATCCTCGACAAAGACGCCAAGCCCAGTACCAGGGTCAGCAGCAGGCCCAGCAACATCAGCCACAGTATCAGAGAATCTCCCAACCACCTGCGGAGCCTCAGCCACAATATTCAACGAGCGTGCCAGCCTCGATCCAAAAGATCCTGCAGTTCCAGGCCCAGACACCTTACAACATAATCGCGAATCAGATAAACTATCGCCTGGACAAGCCCTACGTCCCGCAGAGGGTTGACGCACCCCGAGCCCAGCAACCCCAGTACCAAGCTGCAGCACCCCAGTACCAGCAGCCTCAGCACCAACCGGCAGCACCTCAGTACCAATCGGCAGCACCCCAGTACCAATCGGCAGCACCCCAGTATCAATCGGCAGCAGCCCAATACCAACCCCAGGCGCGTCAATACCAATCCCCGGCGTCTCAATATCAGACCCAGGCCGCCTTCCAGGGTCAACCGGGCTACGGCCAGCCAGGAAGCGGCGTTCGTCCCGTCACGGAGAACCAATACTGAGCCGTATTGGTTTTAAAATTCCTTGCACATCGGAAGAAACGTAAATCGAGGACCTCGATGACTTTGGACGGCACCACGTCCATTCTCGTGCGAATAGTATCTCGCTGGAACACTTTGACGTATTGGACGATTCGGGAGGTCGATACGAGCGCGAAATGTGATACTTTGAAAGAAGAAGGGTTGATTTTTTTACACTCGCATAAATGTATATTTTAATAAATGTATTTCCTAAAAAATGAATCACTTCTAAAAAAAGGACAAGGCGTGCTTGCGATGCTTTGTTTTTTTTGGATTTTTTTTTGGTTTTAACCTCATCCAGACCAGCGGAATTAGTGTCAGAGGGAGAAAAATCGAGGAACACGTTTAGTCTTTCTACGTATTTTGTAGGAGATAATTGGACACGGGACAAAATGAATGGAGCGTAACGCGTTTCCTGAATTTGCGGGTAGGTATTATTGGGCGCGGCGATAAGGCGCGAACTCGTCTCGAAGCTTTCCTTTCCTCGTCGGCTGCAGAAGCGATCGTATCTCGTTTCTGATATAATGAATTTACATAATATCGAGAACGGAGCCGGGCTCACCGCAAGTCCCTCGCCAGTTCGCCTTGAGTGGAAATTCAACCGGAAAACTCGAGCGATATTTCGATACAGTGAAATTCAATAGGGCCGCACGCGATTATTCACCTTTGCACAATTTAATGCCTGACACGATTTCATACGTTAGAAATTCAAGTGTCTTTTGCTTTTTTTTTATTTTGTTTTTTGTTTCGAATACTTTTTATTGGGTTTTATGATTTTTTTGAATTCAAGTATCATTTCCTACTTCGATAGAGTTTGCTAAGATATCCAGTCACGTAACTATCATTCTGTACGTCGTATTATACTTGTACGAGAGAATATATAGATGCTTCGGGATCACCGAGTGGGGACAAAAAGCGAAAAATTTAGGAACTAGCGGAGCATGAAAGCTGCTTGCGCGCACATATAGATGTGACTCGCGAAATTGGCACCAGTTCGAACGGATTCATACTGAAAACTCGAGCTAAGCGCACGAACGCTTCGTCATGAAGTTTTTAGTAAGTGCATACACATTTTTATCGCGCTCTGCTCCGATTTTTTTTTCGGCAATGAAAATTATATTGATCACGTTACGTGGTTTTTCATCTCTCAACTAATTTGTGATTTTATTTATCGATTTTCGTTTAATTTTGAACTTTTTTTATGTTTAGTATTTTTGGGATATTTTTAGTTATAATCACTGGCACCTCAGAATTTAATTATAATTAAACATTACTAATATGTGAGATCAAATAGCTTCCAGATAACTCCAATATTTATCAAATTTTTGTCAAAAATGATTATAATCAAGAAATGGTATTTTTAAAGAATTTTAAAAATTATAATGTTGAAAGTTGGAAATAAATTCAGATTATTATAAACGGTATAGTTGCATTTATCAAGAATTATTTAACTCAAGAAAAAAAATATTTGAAAAAATTTTCGATTTCTATCATTACTGACATTTGTAATAACTTTCAAATGATTAATTTGATATCAATATCAATATATCAATTTGTAGATTATTGTCTGCGTTCTTGTGCCATTGTGCTTAAGTGAGTTGATTCCGGACAGTGATGACTGGCTCGTGGAAAATCTTCACGATGAACTTTTGGGTGAGTACAAATATCAACATTTTTAAACCATTTTCTATTCAATTTTCTATTCAATTTTATAAAAAGTTCAACATAATTTCTAAAAACATTTGATGCGATAAAAAGAAAATATTTAAATTAAGAAAAAAAACTTCATAAAGTTGAGTTCATGCAACAGAGTTTCCGAAGAAGAAAATAAATATACATTGTAATTGCTTTTTAAGAATAAGAGAAACTATATGATAGTAGATTTAACTGTAAAGTGTCACCTATATTGCTTATTTTATAAATAAATTCATGTTTCTAGAAAATCGGTATGGTTGTTACTTTGTAGGAAAAGCCATAATTTGTTTGTAATTTTTTTTAATCTACCACTATAATAGTTTCACGACAATCAGAATACTTGTAACTTTATTGACAAATCTATCATTAAAATTTTTTTTTTAAAATATATCACTAAAATAGTTCTACAGTAATCAGTATGGTTTTCACTTTATAGTAAAATCTATCATTTTTTTAATTTTTCTAAAATTTACCAATAAAATACTTCCACAATAATCAGTATAGTTGTCACCTTATAGTAAAATCTATTTTTTTTAAATCTATCACCAAAATAGTTTCACAATAATTAGTATAGTTGTCACTTTATCGAAAAAAATGATTATTTTTTTAAAAAATTGTCTTTTTTTAATGTTTTTTTTCAGGATCGGTTCGAGTCAGAAGACAAGCTCAACGAGCCCAACACCAGCAGGAGCCTCAGCCAAACTACAGGCCTTACTCGCAGGCACCCGCGCAGATAAGACAACTTTTGCAGTTGCAGCAAGCTCGAGATCCGATAGTCAACATTCCAGCATCTTCGCCACCGAATTTTGGCTCGGGCCAGCCCTCGAATCCCCAAGTCCAGAGCCAGTCTCAGGCGGCGGGCTATCGACCCAATGTCCAGTACGGGAACGCTCCGCAGCAACCTAGTTATCAAAATCAGGCTGCGGCTGTCGCTGCTCAGTATCGGCCTCAGGGACCGCCTCAGGGACAACCACAATTCAATCCCCAGCAGTATCAACCCCAACAACAGCAGCCACAGTACAACCAAGGACAATATCAAGGCTGAAAGCTCCCAAAAATCAGTTTTTTTTAAAATTAGTAGTACTGTCGATTATGGAATTACCCTTCAGAATTTGATCAAATTTGATGTAGTGGTAAATTATGTTCGGAAAAAGATTCAGTTCAATTTTTAAAAGTCTACAGATAACCAGAAAAAATGATATTGGCATTTGTAATTTCATAGATTTAGCATTGAGTCTTATGGGAAATCACAGTTTTCATCGAATTTTTCAAAAAGTACCGTTCAGATTTCAATAAAAATTAATACAATTAGAGAAAATATTATAAGGAACATTTTAAATACTTAAAAATATAGGCTCAGAACATGTGATAGTAGTAATTAACAAATAAATATTCCAAATGTACTTTTACATCGTAATTCAGTATAGACGTGGCAACGTCGTAAAGAGGTTACGATGTGCGCGAAATTTAAAAATAAATGAAACAAGGAAGTGTATACTTCATAAAGATTCTTTATTAATAGTAACATAACCAATGTTTTATTAACACAGCCATATTTTGTCAACTCAATACAATAATTAATTGGCTGTTTTTTTCTTGTTGGTTTTCGAAAAAGTCAAAGATTCTTTGACATGATTAAAACTGTTTAATTTAAATTTGACACACATAACCACGTAACCATAACCTACGTCACTTCGCCTATCACCTGTCAGGTTTTACGTATAGCTTTTGGACGCCTCTCTAGTGGAAATAGACTATCTCTGTTTCTCTCACTCTATCCCGACGTTGCATGCCTATTCTAAATACTACGTGAGTTAAACATTACGATGTATACATTTTATTCTTGCAGTATCGACAGTACTACCCTTTAAATACCTTTCCTAAATGAGAACAAAAAATTATTGTGAGTAATGATGACCAAATCTGTGCGAAATAAAAAAAAATTTGTAAAATGACGAAATAATTGATATTGGACAAAACTTTTAAGATCTTTAAGATCTTAAAAGTTTTTTCTTTAAGATCTTTAAGATCTTTAAGATCTTTCAATTACTTGAAAAACTATGTCTGAATATTTTTAAACATTGTTCTAAAATATTTAAAACAAATTGAGAAGTTTTCACCATCTATTAATTAAAATATTCAGTGATACAAACTGCACCTGTGACATGAATTCTTATGGTAAATATTTCGATTTTCACATTGTAAATTTAAAAAAAATGCAACACAAACTTGCGAGTGTTGCTAATGAATGTTTATACCAATTTTGAAGAAATTATCTTCAAAATAATTTTATGTAAGTACAACTCTAAGAACATTACCAAAGGATATGGTAAAATGTTCTTGATAAAAAATGTTGAAACAAAATATTTTATAGTGAAAAAAAAACTTCTCGTGTTTCTTCACAAATCTTGTAATTTACAAATTAAACATTTTTTATTTAAACGTCAACTACGTGAATTCTATAGTTGCCACCTTCTTGTATACGAAATCCTTATAGAAATAAGATTTACATTAAAAATACTCTTGTATTTAAAAAATTTCAAATCTTTACGATAATTAATTCTATTATTATTTAAAAATGATTTTTACATCGATAAGATTTTCAGCGTGTATATTGTACGATATAAATTTTCTTTCTCCACATTTCTCGTCAATTTATTATCCAGTCATACTTGCGAATCCAGCCTATTCGAATGTTTACAGTTCAAGATAATGAATTTAAATTAAAAGTGCAAAACAAGATCCAATTTTGATGAGAAAAAATTATTTTGTTTTTTTCATTTTATAGTAGTGAGATGAGAAAAGATACGGATTATCTTTTTCGATTCTGCCTTCGAGAGTTTATTTTTTTTGTATGTGGGATTGGGACTACTTTCACGAGTGACTGACTCCGGGAGAGAGAATAAGCAGCGTTGATTTCAATTTCTATGCGTGCTCTGATTATACAGCTGTGGAGAGAATTGCGCAGGTGGACGAGCTCGTGCTCCGTGCAACACATAAAAAATTCTAGTTCGAGCTGATATTATAGCAACTATATGTAACTAGCACTGCATTTCCGTAAACTTTGATTTTTTTATTCGTAACGAGTTTTGAGGGTCAACAGATTATTAATTATTTCGATTACTTTCTTTTGATTAATTTTTATTGCAAAATATACGTAACTTTTTGCTACTTTTAATTCAACAATTTTTCGATAAAATATTTAATATCTAAAAAAATTGAATTTTCAGAATACTCTGATAGATTTTTGCCACTTAATGTCGAACAAAATTTAAACTTCAATGTCAAGCAATAACTAGCATGAGAAAATCACAATTTTTTTATTAAAACATTTTTTTCAATTTTTTTATTAATCATGAGTGCAATGTCTACTGAACATTCTGTGAACATTATGAATTATGAACTTTATGAATTCATCATGAATAATTTTTTTACACGAGTTAAAAGTATAATGAGCTAAGGAAAAGTAGATCAAACATAAAATTTCTACTATTTTTTCTCCATCGGTTCAAAAATTTTTATCGACCACGTTTACCAGATAACAATATTGCAAATGAGATCTTTGAAAACAAGTTCATGTAAACACTCGGTTCAAAATATAATGAACTGAGAAAAAAAAACGATCAAACAGAAATTTTCTGCTAACTGCTTTTTTTTCTCCAGTTGATTAAACATTTTAATCACCCATGTAGCTAACATTTTTCGTTTATTTCGTACTATTAATGGACGTCGCATTGACGTTATACCTTTATCTGCAAAGTGAAATATATTATTGCAAATAAGATGTTCATAAATGAGGTCATGCAAAAACTCGGTGCAAAATACATATGATGGATTAAGGAAAAAAAAGTAAAACTAATTTTCGGCTATTTCCTTATAACATAGTTGATAAAAAATTTATAAAAAAATGTATAAAGTTGTTAAATTTACTTTAAAAATTTAAAAATTTAATTGCATTTTAGCTGATTTAAAAAAAAAAGAGACAAAAATAAAAGAGTGAGAGAGGTTTATAGGTAAATGGACGAGGGGGTGCCAGGATAACTCGTCACTTGAGAAATCAAGGTATCATCGCACCAGTGGTTGCACACAAGGGGCGTATCTCGGCGTCACGGTAAGTCTCGGTGTGGCACGCATTCCCCTCCTGTTATATTCACGTATGCTATATACCTTTTACATACAAGACGTTCCACCCCAATTCGACTTAACTACCCTTTTGAATTCACCCCCTCCATCTTTCCACCTCCGAGTCTCTGTCTTTTTTTGCTTTGGAAAATTGATAAATTGGTTAATTTTTTATCGCAAACATCGTCAACCAACTATATGAGTAAACTTGTAAAATAGTCGTTAATGTTTAAACAATAATTCAAAATCAATATTAATTAAAGTATAAAGGTATTCGACAATAAACATATGAAGCTCATAAAACGAATTTTGAGAAAGAGAAATTCAATAATTGAAAGAAATTAAAAAATAAAAAATAATTCGCAAATGGCAATAATTAAGGCATGACATATTATTTCTTTAGTTTTTCAGGTTTGCATTATGTAAGGCAATTATTTTTTTTCCATTTTACTATTGTTGCCTCAATATAAAGTAATATTATTTTTACAATTTTATTTTTAACTATTAAAATGAAGTATGAACTATTAAACGATTATTAAATATAATTCAGATTTCATCTATTAAAATGAGCTATCAAGAGCTATATGTTAAATAGTTTTAACTGTTTAAATACAGTACCATAGTGTTTAACTATTAAAAATTATTCAACTATTAAAGTAATACAATTTTCATAATTTTATTAACAATTAAAAACTACTAAATATTGTTTTATTCAAATTATATTTCTACATTGTTACATTTCTATAATATTATTAATGATTAAAAACTATTAAATATTGTTTTATTTAAATTATAATTTATATTGTATATTTCTACATTGTTACATGTCTATAATTTTATTAACGATTAAAAACTATTAAATATTTGTTTATATTCAAATCATAACTTACATTGTATAAAATAATATAGAAATACATATAAATAGTTTACGCAATAAAATAAATAATAACAAACAAAAAAATATTTTAAAAATACAAAATATAAAATGGAAAAGAATTATTTTAATATTTTCATTTTTCGTTTAAATATTTGATAAATAAATGAATGAATAATGGAAAATAGAAATAGTCGACTTTATGAAGAATGGCCGATGGAGAGTGCAGTAATCGTCCTGGTGGCTGTTCTCGCAACGCTAGAACGATTATTTCGCGCGGGCATCTCTTTGGCTCTCGGTATACGCTCGGGAGAACACACGACAGTGGAAAACACGCCTCTGCCCCGGTTCCGCACACACGAAAAATGCCCCGTGCGTTCGATGTCTTCACCAGCAAACAGGGAAGAGGATTAGCGAGTCCATTAAAGTCGCGGACTCTATTATCCACGAGGGCACAACCACGGTGACATCAACCGCTTTCCAGTGGCGCAGGCAACCCACATTTTTCTCCCTTGCATCCCCCATCCCCCATTTCCGCAGCATTCAAAGCTAAAAATAAAAACAAATTAAACGATAAGAACCATTTTTTTTTTTGAAAAAATAATCAAATTACAAATATTTTAGAAAATAATTTTCTTAAATCGTGAAAAAAAGCTTACAGATGTTTATTCTATTTGTAATTCTTTTTAGCGTACATTTGCAATGTTATTTTTTTAAATAAGAAAAAGAACTTTTCAAAATGAAATTGACGTTTGAAAAATATTTTTTCGGTTCAATGTTGATCTGGAGAATATTTTTTGTATTTTTTTTTATTGAGAGAAGGTTTTTTTTCTTTTTTTTTGGAAAATGGCGGGAGCCGCGCCATTGGCGCATCAGGCTCGTGGAAGCAAATTACAAAGGGAGGATTACCGGCAGCTGGACGGCTACACGGCGAAAGTACATAAGTCCGTATAAGTATATGAACGCGAATACGCGGGCACGAGGGTAATGTGAATGTCGAAAAAGATCTCTGAATTCTCGTCACTCGTCGTCAAACTTTTCAATACGCGTGTATGAAAGTTCGAGGGCTCTTTGTCCTTCGACGCATTGGTAACATAATTATCGAAGTTATAACAAGCCGTGCCGGCGCACCGGTGGTGCGTGCGGCTCGCAGTGACCAGAGAAGAGAGGAACTGGTCCTATTAACGCGCCTATCACGAGCGGAAAAAGGGTTCGCCAACATTCCGTGTAACTATATCGCGTCATTAACACGGATGTCATCCAATATATCATTTCGATGACATTATTTAAGGTATATTTATCAAAAAATCGTTTTTTGAGGATTTTGTTTAAAATTTTAAAAAACCTTCTTTGATACAATGTGCAATATTATAAATTTAAAGAGGTTTTTACTATGTACAACTCGAGATATTTATTGCCAAAAATCACTATTTTCTACAGTATCCCATAAGAGCACGTGTTAAATATCGCCATCTTCAACTCTTGATATGTTGACTTCTGGGTAGTGGAACTTGTTGAAATTTTGCACAGCTCTTTAGTGTACTTTAAAGAAGTTTCCTTTAGTTTAAAAATAACTAAGGGAATTTTAAAGATTTTTGCATAATGAATTGTGCTAGACTTATGTTAATATATCGATTCTTTTGAAAGTTATCACGTCTTGAAGATAGTCATTTGTCAAATATTTTCAAATGTTCCGTTTCCGCTACAATATCAGAGTAAAAAGTATATATAAACATTGTTCTATCAAAATGCAATGC
>JAPYYW010002032.1:0-23332 GCA_030522545.1 Cremastinae sp. A BG-2022a | reverse complement strand
ATTTCCTGTAGATAACGAAAATGCTACTTATTCGAGGCGAAATTCAAGAATTCATATTGAAAAATTGAAAAAACTGATCCAAAAGTCAGTTTTTTGGCTCATTCAATATGAATTCATGGATTTCGCCCCAAATAATTATCATTTTCGTTATCTATGGGAAATTTCCCATCGAATAGGCTCTTAAAATCGAAAAAAATAAATTGGACGAAATTTGGTGAGCCACTCTCAAATTGGTAGGTCTCGTCGACCCATGAATTTGCAAAATCTTAATTATTATATTATTTATTTTAAAAGTTACCACGTCTTAAAGATTTTCAAAAAAATCAAAAGGGATGTACTCCTTGAACGGCCGCTTTTTCCTTTTTGACATCAGTTTTTAATGGATATTTTGCTGTTCTTCTAGGCGCACATAACTTCACATAACTTCACATAGTGCGGTCTATTCTTATCAATCGATTAGAGGCCTCATGTCTTTATTAATGTATTTTTATTTTTAAAGATATTCATTCTATTCGATCATTTTGATGTTGCATTATTACGAAAAAAAAACATTATTGTGTACGTAGAAGCGTCCTGCTCCGAATAGTTACGATCCTCCAAAAGGGCCTTTTGATAAAAAGTGCGAGTGTGAAAAGCACATCGTTCCGCCAGCGCCCTTCGGATATTCCGCCAAGGTACAGTCAGCAAACAAAATATTTATTCCTCTTGCAGCTTATAATTTTTTTTTCGAAGCGATTCGTGGATGAAAATCCTGACGATATTCCTGCTCCCGGAACGTACGAGCCCTCATACCAAAAATGTTTACCGTGCTCGAAAATCGAAGTTCCGTTCGGTGCGTGGGCCTCGCGTTTTCAAGATAACGATCGAGATTCTCACCCAGGTCGAAAAAAATCAAATTTATTCATCTAATTTCGTAATCATGAATTATTTATCTGCTGTTGCACAATTTTTTTTTGGTTACTCACATTTTTTCCTGCGAAATTTGCTTTTTTTTTATAAAGACCAATTCGAAATAATTTGATGGGAGAAAGTACTCGTGATTGAATATTCATGGCGATCCTCGACAGGGCCCGGCGCTTACGATCTGACAAAAGACGATCTCGCGAGAAAATTCTTAACGTTCTGCAAACGTAGCTATCCAAGGGCAAGTGCGCCCTTGAGATTTGAGGGACCGTCAGAGTCGATTAGTCACGAAGATGCCTCGAGTGTCGGAGAGCCCGAGAGGTCGCGGCTTCCTAACGCCGTCTTTAAATCAACGACCGTAAGGTTCAAGGACGTGAAACGTGTAAGTATTTACTATTTTTTGAAATTGAATTTTTTTTCTTCTCCAGTATATAGTTGTCCACGGCCTTTTTAGTTAAAAAAAAAAATTTAAGTCTAATTTGATTTTTTGTGAGTACACTTACAATAAAAGAGAAAGATACGTAGTTGTCATAAAGCAGAATTAAATGTATAATGCACTATAATAAGCAGGGTATTTTTTATACTTTTCAAAATAATCATATGTTCAACTTTGCAAAAAAATTCGGAATAAATTTGACAAGGTTTCACTACCCAGTGGTTAATCAAGATATTGAGAGTTGAAAACTGTCATAAAACGATTTTAAATTTGTCACACCACTTTTTCATATAAAACAAAATATCAAAAATTTATCAAATTTTCATAATTAAAAAAATATCGCTCATACAATCTTAACGTGGGTTATTGTAGGAAAAGCTACGAAAAATAGAGAATTTCAATAACTTCACAATATTTTTTTTGCGCGTGGGCACGGTGCTACAATTCTCAAGTGATATTCTCCGATGATACGTGTAGCAATAAAAAACTCTTGTATTGGCATTATTGTATGTGTATAGCGAGAAAAGAAGGAGAAGGCTTGTTTGATGCAGAGGCCATATTATTTAGAAGGAAATGGCTATTTTTGATGGAACGTGAGAGTTGGCAGAGAGGGTGCTTGGCACGCTTCCGCGTCGGCATAATAGCGAGAGAGCGCCATTGCTGGGTATAGAATTCTCGGATGATATGTAGAGAGGTTGCCCCCGGGGTTTGCAACGTCGGGTTGTGGGTCGTAATTACGCGGAAGGGCGACATAATTACATTCGATCGGCGTATCGACCGCGAGCCAAGTCCGTGCGGGCTCGTTACTAATGTACCGTTAGATTGGAATGCAACGGCCTGTCCGTTTGCGAAGCTCGCCCGTATCGAGCTCAGATACGACCAAGGAGAAGCCCTTCAATCGGATTCCCGATCGAGCGCTCTCCAGGATTCTCCAACCCAGCGCCGCGATCCGCACAAGAGAAAGGAGAGGACGCGGCGAGCTTCCAGCCCTTACTCGATTAACGATCCAAATTGGATCACCCCGTACGATATACAAATATTCCGACACAATCACCCAGTCTCCAGATGCGTTTCGATCTCTCCGCCATTAATTTCGCCCGGGCTCTCGTGCGCCATTATCCTCCCATGCATCAGGATTATGCTCTGAGGACAACGGAGAGTCCTTTGCAAAAATAACCCACAAAAACTGTTAATATTTTCTTAATAATAATAATATTTTTACATATAATTTGTACTCCGAAACAGTACACTCGGCTGTATAAATGCTATTTATTTTGGATTAGGACGAGTGAATCGCTTCTGACTCGCTGGAGCGAAAATTCAGGGCAATCTCTGGCCACGAGCTTTATTTCCGTTCGCGTTGCTTTAAATATATGTATGTATGTGGTGCGCGCGCTTGCGAGCGAAGATAGTTCGGGTTAACCCAGTCGAAACAGGCTCTAAGTAGTGGATTTTGGCGAATTTCATAGAGTGAGCGCGTGTACGGAGAAAGTACATTATGCGGACGGGAAGCGTGTAAACTCGCCGCCAACCGGAACGGACTGTTTCGAGCCATTTCGGGTCTCGTTTCAACTCGGGAATGCGGCCAATGGGCAATTCTCGTTAAGACGGAGAAATTATAGCGCGCGATTCTAAAATATTCCCAAACGCTCTCGTTACATTTTCAAGCCTTTAAATGTTACATCGAACGAACCTTTTTTTCTATTTTTATTCCATCAATTCTGCGAAATTGTTGACTCTGGAACTATAAATTTGAGCGAATAATCTCAATTCTCATATTCCGCGCACTCCATTTTTCAGGACGATATGCCATCTCCGGGTGACTACGAGGTCATGAAATCTTTCAAAGCTATTCGTGATCCTTGTCACTTCATGACATCACCGTTCGCTTCGAAGACTCGCCGGTTTCCCAGAATACCCGATGGCATCGATATTTTCGTGCCAGGTCAGCGATGCATTTATCGCTGTTTCAAACTATAATATTATACTATAACTGTTCTGACGTACGAAAAAGCTTTAATTAATCAGAACAATACCCAATAAGTTCTACTTATTTAATTCTCATATTTATAAAGATATTGTCCGCATATATACACATTCTTGAAATATAAAATACGGTACTAAACGTAATTAGAAAGTAATTATTTGCTGCATAATTAACGTTGCACTCGAATTTACTGAATTTCGAACTGGTGGTTTATTTTTTAATTTCCAGGACCTGGAATATACGATCTTCGGTCTGATGTAGCTCAAAATATAAAAGGTGGTGTCGTTGGTATAGCGAGAGACCGTGAGAAAAAAGTGGATCTCACGCCTGGCCCCCAAAAATATTGCGTAAATATCTTAACACGTTTTTTTTGTTATTAAAAAAAAAGAATTGTTGAAAATTTTTTTTTCCTTTATATAGGTGAATCCTTACATGCAGTCTTCAATTTTTCAAAAATCCTTCAACGTTACTCTCGGCAAGCCAAAAATGTTCGACAGCAAAGAAAATAAATTGCGAACTGGATTGACGAGAAGATACAAACCAAAAAAACTTCGATGGTTCGCGGAGCCGAGAGCCAAATATGAGCACTGCAGTTTGCAAACATGCGAAATGCCAAAAATAAAGTGGAATTAATTTTTGTGAAAATGTATAAACGAGTACCGTAAGCAGCGAAGAAATTTTCAATAAATGTTCTTATCCGAGAGAGTCAGTCAGATTGAATATTCTTCTTGCGTAACTACAGTGCGCGCTCTCAATAGGGCCGCTTGTCGCTTCCTCAGTTTCTCGCTCAAACGCTTCCCCCACTCTGCGACTCGAATTCCGAGTTCGAATGGTTCTACAAAAAATGGCAAATTTTTTTTATTTCAACAGCTCATTTGTTCGGAAATTTTCCGTACATAATGAAAATGTCACGAACAATTCAAAAAACTGCGATTTTTGTATCAGCAAAATTGCTTTATATTAAGCAATTAATAAAGTTTTAAAAAAAAACCTTTTTTTTTATTTCTAGGAAGTAGTACAGTCTCTAGAAAATCGATTGTCACGATCCAGAGTATATATGGGAATTACAAAATTGTGAATGAAAGTAATTGGTGACGTTTTCAAGATAAGAAAAATTTCGAAGCTCGTGCACTCGCTCGAAGAGGTGTCGTTTGTTCTCTCTATAGAGCGGAGCGCACAGAAATATTTTTCAGACGAATCTGATCTCGTGAATGTCTTTTCGAGGAAGAAGGAGCGATAAATTCGGGCCAGCGGGATCAATGAAGCGAGAATTCTCGAATTAGAACCCGTTATTGACGTTATTACACGTTTTACCACAAGAATCACGATCCCCTAATCTCGTGGCTCTTGTCACTCTCTCTGTACCTCTACATAAATATATTTACGTCCATATTTACGAGCTTTTCGAAACTAAACTATCCGAAGCCTCTTTACCTGTCGATTAAAGTCACTCCGCTATCCCGTTAATATTAAACTACGTTAAACGTTATATCGCATTAGCAGGGTGCACTCGTGGTTCCAATTCGATTATTACCGTACGGACCGCTCGGACCTTAATGTAGTTGTCTCGTGAAAACTTTGTCCCTTGACGAACACGTCGTAAAATATAAAATTTTGTCAAATTTTATTTATTGATTCGCGAACTAAATCATTTATTCGTTTAAGGGTGCATGGGCAACACATCGTTTCTTTTTTTAAAGTTTATCGTATGGAAAAAAATATTTGAATGACACTATTTATAAAGATAATAATAATGTATAAAGTGTTTTGGTGGATGATTCAGTATAGTTTCCTGTAAACTTAAGAAAGCAATATTTTTGTAATAAATGTATGTTTCGGTAATTAAATATTGAAATTGATTTCCAATGCGATTGAAATAGAAAAATAAATAAAAACGACAAAATTTTACGTGACAATGTAACCTTCGACTTGTAATCGACTTATTTTTTCCTGCGCCTTCGAGCCACAAGTTGCTTCAAACTTGTTCCTGCTAATTTCTTAAAATTGCTAAAATTTCATTGTTTTCTGAGCCCGATAAGACAAAGTAGCGCAAAGTGGACTGGCCAGAAAGTTTTTAGCTCGAGACTCGAACAGTCCTTGCTCGATCGAACGCGCCTCGAAGCACTTTTCTTTCGTTTTCGATAAATTTTTACACGGGTTATTTGATTTTCAACAAGATGTTTCAGTTAACTCAATACTTCAGTTATTTGTCGATACTAACGAGCGGAATACCGTCCCTGTTCGACGATATTCCGTTTTTCGGTTCTGGATCGCTCAACGACGTCGGGACCGTTTACGAATTTCCGGCGAGACAGATCGCGGCCGCGAACGCCATCGCGAATAATGAATTTCCGCCGGACTTTTTATTCGGCGTTGCCACGTCCGCGTATCAGATCGAGGGAGCCTGGAACACTTCCGGTTACTATTTCATATTTTATTAGATTTAAATATCATATTTCATATTACTCTTTTTTTTAAAGACAATATATATGATTTAAAAAATTTTTGTATAGACAAAACTCCGTCAATTTGGGATGATCTTACGCATCAACATCCCGAATTTATCGATGACCACTCAAATGGGGACGTCGCTGCGGATTCTTATCACAAGTACAAAGAAGACCTCGGACTCGTGGAAAATCTTGGCGTGTGTAAAAAAATATGGCTAAGATAATCGATTTAAAAAAATGATAATTTGTTCGTATTTTAGGCAAAGGCTTACAGAATTTCACTGTCGTGGCTTCGAATATTGCCGAACGGTTTCAGCAATCGCATAAGTCAGTCCGGTGTCGCGTATTACAACGACTTGATAGACGAGATGCTCAAACGCGGAATAACCCCGATGGTAACGATCTACCACTGGGATTTGCCCAAGAGGTTTCAGGATATGGGAGGCTGGGCAAATCCCCTCATCGCCGACTGGTTCCTCGACTACGCTCGCGTCGTCTTCGATCTTTTTGGAGACAGGGTCTGGTTTTTTTATTCTCAACACTAAAATTGAGGAAATACGGATCTAGCAAAAAAATGTTTCTCTAAAATTTCACACTATTCGCTTAATATTATTGCTAAAAAAATTGTAAACTTCTTCATCTTATTTTAATCACGATTTTATCTTTGAAATATATATTTTTCACAGCTGTAAATTTCCGCAATATTTTAAATATGATATTATGAATAAATACGTAGGTAAAATTGTGGATTACGATAAACGAGCCCCAAATTATGTGTATCGCCGGTTACGCGGGGGACCACGCACCGAGGATTCAGCAACCTGGGATCGCCGACTATTTATGCGGCCATCATGTTCTGCTTGCTCACGCGAAAGTTTACAGACTTTACGATCAGGCTTATCGACCGATTCAAAACGGTGAGCTGAAAAAATACTCGTCGAGTTATTTTATTTTAAACTGTATAGATATATTTAATAAATCATCATTTTTATAATAAATAAGTTTGAATCGGGAATTGAAATTGAAAAAAATTTCCGAGGTTTTCGGCTAAAATAAATATGTTTGAGTGTAATTTCAGGCAAAGTTGGAATAGTCATGAGCATTTCTCGGCCAGTACCCGAAGACCCTTTGAGCGGTGAACATGCTAAAGCAGCGGAAAGATATTTCGAATTCTGGAACGGTTGGTTCTTGAATCCAATATTCTCGACGAGCGGCGATTATCCGGCGATTATGAAGTCTCGGATAGCGATCAATAGCGCTCTCCATGGTTTTCAAAAATCAAGACTTCCACTTCTCACATTCGAGAATATCGAGGAAGTGAAAAATTCGGCAGATTTTCTAGGTGTTAATTTTTACGTCGCTCATCGCGTGGAACCAAAATTCTTCGACCAAAGTGCCGTATCGTTTTACAACGACGCTGGAGTTCAATTAGTGAAACACAAGAAAAAACAATTTCCAGAACTCGTAAGTTAATTAAAAAAAAAAAATTTCACGAACTCGATTTTTTAAAATTAGACATTCTTTTGACAATCTGGAAGCAAAACAAAATAATAATTATCGTTTAATTATCTAGACTAAGTTTTTAATTGAAACTAATTTTGGGGCGAAAATGATAAAATTCTAGAGTACGCCTTGGGCTTTGGAAGATGTGCTCTACAAGATAGATGACATGTACAAAATTCCAATGATTTACATTACGGAGAATGGCTATGCTGATCAGGGTCAGACAGTCGATGTCGGTCGATCCAAGTATTATCACCAGCACATTATGGCAGTCTTAAGTTCGATGAAAAACGGAGTCGACATACGTGGATATTTTGCTTGGTCGTTGTTGGACAATTTCGAATGGATTCACGGTTACACGTAAGAATTAATCCACAAAAATTAATTTTATCTGACTTTTTAAACAGCTCAGTTTAGTTTATATTTTTACGTTGCCCGAGTTGTTTTTTTCGTCTTTTAATCTTGCCCATTCTTCTTTCAATACCCACTGATCTCTTCTTCTTCTTCCGAGTATTTTTATCTTATTGCGTTTTCCTTGATTTTCTTATGCTATGCAAATTTTATTTCGGTCACAAGTCGTATAGTAAATTGTGCACAGGCTCGACTAGTCTACCTGTATCCACTATTTTTTTCATATTTACAGATCCTCTTGAGAATTAAGTACAAAAAACTCAATTGTAAAAGACCTGCATATCAACTATTGAAAAAAAAGAAAACTAAATTTGTTTTTCATTTTTAGGAAGCACTACGGTCTCTATAAAGTCGATTTCCAGGACCCAAAACGTACGAGAACCGCGAAATTGTCGACTAAAATCATTCGAGACGTTTATAAGACAAGAAAAATTCCAAAGCTTGTGCAGTCACTCGAAGAGGTGCCGTTTATTTTGTAGAGAGCAAAAAATCTGGTTTCTTGGGTACTTGCGAATAAAAAACGAAAAGTATGATTTCATCGATAGTTTCTTCAAACTTTTAAAGTCTTTTCATAATGACTGTCTGTCTAAATTTTCATGAAACGTTACGAAAATTACAAATTGTAACAATAAACACTGATTCTGGATGGTAAAACATTATCTCGAATTTCACAATTCAATATTATTTTAAAGAAGGTTTGAAAAATATTCTGAGATGATATTTATATTTAAAATTTAAATATTCATGCAAGAAATTCTTAAATATTGACGACCTAAATAATTTATAGTTTTAGTACTTTCCATCAGCTTTCAAAAAAGTAGACGAATTATGAAATATAATTCAAGTATAACATTCGTAACTCAAAAGTTTTTATCGTACGATGAGTTTGTAATTCTTAATTAGTTTTGCGAATTAAATTTTTGTTTCATCAGAACGCGCATGCGAGATGAGAAGTTGCGAAATATATTTTTTATCTCGTATTCGAATTTTCTTTTCGTTAATTTTGTGGTGGAATCAGGCAGACTCGGGCGTCTCGTCCTTGACGTCGTCAACCTCGTCATTTTCTTCGACTCACCAGTGGGGATTTTCATGAACGCGAGCCAAGCAATTCCGTAAATTCCTGACGTCGTGGAATTTTCCCTTTGATCATTTCCTCCCTCTCCGCCGTCCTCTGATTCTCTCTCGACTTCGCATCTGCTGCACACAATTATGGTAAACCAGAATTATAATTTTCTCATTTCACTTTCCATAAAATTACTTCTTCTAGGATTCCTTCCACTTTTTTGGAAAATTTCGTTCGAAATTCGCAAGGAGAATTAAGAAACAAAATATTTTTTACGAGATGATTATTTTGTAGGAATGCCAATTTTCTTTTTCTAGTAGCGAACTTATCGCAAAACTGAACCAAGAATAATTACAAAGATTATTTTTGTGTAACAGTCAAGTGGATAATTTTCAAGAGACAATTATTTCTTGAATGGTGATAACGAGTTAGGTATCCAAACTTTGCACTACTTTAGAAAATTCGTTTTTAGGTAACAAAACATCGTAATTCGTAAATGATGAAAAGTGATGACAGATATTCTTAGTCAAAAATTTCAATGAGGTAATTGTCTAAAATTGTCTAAAATCAGCATAAAAATGCTGATTGTAAGTTTCTAATTTTTAAGCATAGAAAATTATATTTGGTTTACCATTTTGATGGATATGACATCAGCCATAGAACTTATGCTTTAATTATAATAGTGAAAATCGAAAATATTAAGTTGTTTAATTAATAAAATGTGTGCGCCGGAGGAATGATCGAGAATGACGGGAGCAGGGGAAAGCGTGATAATGTCCGTTCGCGGAAATTCGAGCGTCACATCAATTCTGTCGTGGACACTCGAATTTCGGGCTTTCATCAGGATTTTGATAATATGTTACTGAAACATTGGCGGGAAAAGGAGGAGGCAAGTGAAAGGACGTGTATACCAAAAGTCCCAAACAGGAGCGACGAGGCCGGACAGAATCGCGGGATATCAATCAACGATACACGAAAGGGGCGCGGCTCGGCCTCATCTCCCATTGTCTGCAACCCGACGCACGCATCGAGACAACTAACGACAGTGACAGTCACCGTATACGCGTCGTATACCCCTCGCTTCCGGTCTACGTCACTGCGATCCTCCTCCTGCTATCGCGTCCAGGCTAACAGAGTTACCATTTTACTCCTCCAGACCCATGCATCTTTCATTTCAAACTATTTATCCTTAAAATCACATACACGAATGTTCATTGTTTATACCAAAGAATCTTAATCGCGTATATAATACATCGTAGAAAATATGAAATATCCACACTTCAAATTCCATATACCTTTCGATGGTACACCCTCATCAGGATATTTGTCTCGGTACAGTCGAGTACGATATTTCAGTTCTTCACATCCTTTTTTGTATTTTTTATGAATACGAGCAATAACGCGGACGCTTTTTTGATATTTATGAATTGATATTTTGCTGTTTTTTTAGGCACATATTTGATACAACTTCGCATAATGCACTCTCTATGGGTTCATCTCTTTTTTTAATGTAGGATACATCCGCACTGATATTAAAAAAAATATATTTCGAAACGATATTATAAAAAAAAATATTAAACTGCTCACTTTTCGTATGATTGGAAATTACACTGGCACTGGCACTCAATTAAACTCGTCGAACTGCTACGAAACGTTTTTTGGTAACGAACTACCTTGTAAGACCGGACACGTCTTACCCCGACACTTGACACCGGTCAACTGATTCCAAATTTCGTCATAAACCCGAACAATTAATACCTTAATCGGTTTTTCTCTCGACCTCGACTGATCACCATGGAAACACTAATGACCGAGGGATTAACGAAAATTTGAAATTTTTTTTGCCTCGTTACGCTCGACGAATTTTCTCTCTCTTTTTTTTCTGTTTATGATCCCCGAACTATTCAGGTATATTTGATATAAACAGTAGAAAATTTTGTTGCAAGTTTTTCTAACATTATTACACGTAAACGTTGAGCTATATTAAAAGTGAACTGAGACAATTTGGTGTGTTCGAGGACCTCCAGCCTGATTTTTTGACAATCGAAAATAGGAAAATCTCAAAATTTCAAATGGCGATATCTTTTCGTATCCTCGACGATATCGAATTCATAATAGTTAATTCCTGAAAATTTTTGCAAGACGAAATTAATGATTGAAACATCAAGGTCATTATTTCCAAAACAGCGCACGTTGAATTTTTTTTTAATGCGATTAGCCAAAAGTTAAAATGCGCTCTATTCTAATGAATTAGAGTCTTTCATGTCTTTTTGAATATACAATTTTTGAGTAAGAGTAAATATTTAATTATATGCTTTCAACTTAGATGGTTAAAACTTGATATTTATTTTAGCAAAAAGAGGAGTTTTCTAATCTCTATTAAATTAGTCAGAATAATATTTCTCGAGACCGTTCGACGATCAATTTTTCATTTATCATTGAATGTTCTCCTTGTTACTCGTTGACCTTTATCATGATTTTATTTTGTTAAAGGTTTTTTTTGCAAAACACTATAGCTTTGCCTGTTTATAATTCGTTTAATAAACTATTTTCCGAGACTTTACCAAATCTGTATGCAATTCATTGAAATCTGTTTGAAGTATGAGTCAGCATCCTTAGAGACAATATTCTTAAAAATGCCGCGATCTCGGTGAAAAAACATAAAAGTGCAGATTTCTCATTTTTACCCAATCATTGAGGAAAAACCGTGTATTTTCTGACTAATATGTAACTGGCGATTACATCAGGCGTGATGAGAATCAGCCTTGACGAGAGTGCTTTCGCAAGGGATAAGGACTCGAAGACAAGGGTTGAAAATTCGTATACTGATGGGGTCGGCATCAGGGTTGCTTATTCCTTTCCATCGAAGAACGCGAGCGGGCTGCAATATCGGGTATTTCCATGTTCACGACGAAGACGACGAGTTCTCCCCACTTCCTCTCTCACGCGACCCTTTGTTTGAGATCCGAAAGGCGTGATTTTCGCGCTCACTTCACAGTTCGCTGACACGTGTGAGTTACACGAGAGACAGAATAATGCAGGCGAGATAGAGAGAGAGGGAGAGAGAGGGCAAAAAGTACACATAAACGAAAACGTGAAAGTTTTCTTGTCGTTTTCGATGCGATGATAACGCGCGCGCGTGATTGTTTGACCCAGCGAAGCTACTCGCTCGCACCCTCGAGTGTATTTCACACTCGGTTTTATTACGTCCAGAGGGTGCCGAAGTTGGGATAAAAAGCGGCGAGAATCGAGAACAAACGCGAAATCCGAGCACTCGGAGATATTGCAGTTTTTTCGCTCCGAATCTTTTCCCAACTGCGAAAAAATAGCGCGCGTGCACCTTTTTCAGAACGGCGATACAAAGGAGAATGGAGAAACGAACGCGCGTCCGCGAAAACGGAGCAACAAGCGCGGCGAGACACTCTTTGTCAGCGGGCGCGTTTTGCTCTTTCAATCCTTTTCTTCCGCTTCTTTATCTCCTCGTAAGAGTCTACGGGAAAATACGTTTTTCCTATAACAGAACACGTTATTTGCTTTCGTCACAAGAACGAGCCTCGACTATTTTCATTCTCTCTCTCTCTCTTTTTTTTTGACAGTAACTTTTGACACAAATTGCATGCTTTTCTCATTTTGACATCTTTCTTGTAAAGAAAAATCTTTTTTTAATGTACACCATCTGCCCGTTAGCCCTTTAAAAAATATATTGTACTTATTGTCACTGCTGTGAATATTGAATAAAAAAAATATATATCTTCGTATAATGGAAAAAGAATCGAGTTGTCGACGATGCGAAAAAAATGAAATTTATTTTGGCAAACGAGGGGAAAGGGAATGCTGATAACAATTTTGTCCCTGGCCGAATCTTCCCTCGGTATCTCTCGCACGTATACACTCGAGTCTCGTTCCCACAGCGGAGCCCGTGCTCGATCCAACGAGTTGGTTAACACGGATCAGATAACTCAAATAGTTTCGCAATTGAGTCGTGCCTCGTTTATCACGCGTTGCCAGGGTACGCTTTTGAAAACTCAATTACAATGCCAGGCTTTTTCAATAATTCCACTCGAAAAATAATGTTTCAATGAATAAATAAGCGACGAGGAAAAAATAATGCCTTGGAAAGCAGAGGATAGTAAATATTTTTAGATAGATCCCAATCATCGATATATTAATTAATGTTCAATTATATAGACATCGTGATTGAATTTGTACTCTCGTAATTATTGAGCGGATATTTTTCTTTTTATTTCGATGAGGGAAATCATTTGGTAACTTCAATCGTCAATAATATATTCAAATTAATAAATATAACCGATTTATATATTTATCGAGAAAAAAAATGTATATTTTGGATCAGATATTTTCTTTTAAATATCAACCAAATGGTTTTATTTACGGAAAGCATTCTTTTAATATATCTTATTGGATTCGCAATCGCGGCAAGATTGGCCATTATGTATACGGTAAAGCTTAATTCGGCAATTTCTTGCTTCTGGACAGATCGTTTTCGTAATCGAATAATCATCGATAATAATTCAATGAGAATGGTAGTAGAGGAGAGGTTCGGGCCATGTCGCGGAATAATAATCAGGCGTTTATCTCGTTCGGCGAGCGTATAACGATATTGTTTCGAGGGCGAGAACGGGTTCGTACATTGTAACGCGTTCGACGGGGTCTTGTTTACCGATGTGCAGTTAATACGGTCTGGCTCGTCCCCGCGCGCGCGCGCGAATCCGGCGAGATCGCAAATTCGGGAATGAGAATCAAGTACGAGGATTCCCTATTCGGCAAAGCACGGAGTACACAAGCACTTGGCGATAATGCGAGTGCGAATCGACGATTATATGGAGATCGAATTAGGAGCTCTTTCATCCCAACGAGCGCGCTTATTCTCCCTCGACGCGCGCGAGCGTCGAATGCCCCGGAACGAGTCCCGGATTTGTCCTCATCGCTCTCGTCCCCTCTCCGGCCATGCACTCTTCGCTAACCGCCACTTATTTCCCTTCGGCCCCAGCTCGAGGCTCCTGCTCTGCCACAGACACCGAGCAATTCCCGTAAATTTGAGGACAATCGAGAGCGCGCGGTTCGATCTGTCGCTCTCTTTATTTCTCCCTCGCTTATTCACTCAATCTCTTCCATCCAACCCATTTCTCTATCCACGCGTGCTCCAGATATATCTCTCGCGCGCACTGTCTGTTTGTTCGCTCTTCTCGCTCGGCCATTGTATTATCGCGCCGCGTGCGGTCAGCCGTTCGCGCGATCGCGGCCTCGCAAACCCCCCGGAACAATGCCGGAAAATCGGGCACACATCCGCATCGGGCGATTCTGCGTCTCGTATATCATTCCCGCTGCCAAACGCTTCTCTCGCCTCTCTCTCTCTCCCCCCCTTCCCGAATCGTCCATTCACTCAATCCCATATATATATGCCGCGATTAGCGGACAAGTGCAAAGTGTATAAGCTTTTTATTCATTCTCAATCGCAGATCTCTGATAAATATCCAAAACGAAAATATAAACAATATATATTGTACATAAGAGTCAAGTTTTTCATGTTCTTTGCATTTTTATACCCGAATAATTCTTCTTTTTTTTTAATAAAATAGAATAATTTTGAAATAAAAATGAAATTCTAAGCATACTTTTTTTTGTGCATGAATTTAGTCGCAATAAGTTTCGTTATGATCGTTCGCCGATTTCGAAGCCTGCTCTGTCATGAGTTTTCTTACATTCCCATGGAGTCTCGTCCCGAGGATTCCACATTCCTTGTATGCACGGTAATCAAGTCTACCTTACATACCCCAAAATGCTTGGCCTCGGTCTCTCTCTCTCGATATTACGGTGCATTTCCGGAATTCCAAAGCGGCAGGAAGACGGCACGTGTGTACTCGAGAGAGGGATTGCCATCAATTTAGTGAGAGATATATGACTACGAGCGAACTGTCAAAATTTTCTTCAACATTTTATAGCGGAAAACTCTGAAAATTATCCAAATTTTGACTATGGAGGGAAATATGAAAATTATTCTTTTTTTTTGTGTATATTTGAATGTACACAGGGACTCATTACGAGATTTTCAGTTGGTTATAAACTCTGATGAGAAATTTCTGCACCTTGTTCTAGGCTTGCTCTTGATTTTGCGACTCTCGGGGACGCCTCGGTTTACCCCCGGATCGCTGGCTTGGTTTACCTCGAGTTATCGTGCGGTCGCTTTGATCAAACTACCAGCCGAATTCTGGCTCTAATTTCTCCACTTTGCACTCCTTGGACACACTTATCGGAGACCCTCGGTCGCCTCCGATGTCGTCCAAGTTCGCTCTATCGAGAAAATTGGGCAATTTCCGAACTATAAACCGTAAAATTGAATTTTTTTTTATAAATTAAAATCTACATAGATATTTGAAACTTTTTTGTTTTTGTTTCAGAAATTTCATATGGGAATTTTTTGTGACAGAAAATTGAAGAGACTAGAGTTCGAGCGTCGATTTTTCAGTAAATTGTACAATTTGGGATTTGTCACGACATTGCTGCAGTTCCTTTTAGAAATTCTTTTGATAACGTTTCTAGCATTTTTAATTATTTTTTAAGGTAGTTTTATCAGTACAGAGTCAAATCAAAAGTTTTTATCTGAATTTATCTCGATACCATATGATTTTTAAGCTTAAGTCAATTAAGAAAAATAACATACTCAAAATTCAAGATCATCCAAAGTGACGTATGTATGAAAATTTGAAATATCATAATCTTAGGATTTTTTTTTAAACTTGACAAAGCTTTTTTGAAGTATCCAATAAAGAGCTGTGCAAAATTTTAACAAGTTTAACGCGTGCTTTTATATGGGAGACTGCAGAAAATATACAAAATTTAATATACAATTGCACATTGTATCAAAGAAGGTTTTTGCAAATTTTCAACAAAATCCTAAAAAACCGATTTTTTGATAGAACTATACTTTAAGTGGTTGTGGGAGAGAAAATTGTAGAGAGGAGCGAGTTTGAGGTGCAAACTTGAAGGTTTTGGAAAGTTTCGTCCGGGCACATGTCGCGCTTTGCGTAAAGTACACAAACGCGCGTGCGAGTCTTTAGCGATTCTCGGGGGATGTTGGCGGTGGGAAGTCGCGAGTATGAGTCAAAGCGATTGGAGAATTCTTGATGACGATACATGCGGATGTGCCGAATGTATGCATCGCGGGTGAAAGTGTGCGCTCGAGCCTCCGCACCGACGTCTCAACTTCTCTCCAAGTTCGGATGTCAAGTTCCGAGTGAACCACCCGCTTAATTCGCGACGAGGGAAGAGCAAAGGAGCTTCGGAGAAACTTACGTACAAGTTACAACGAGTTATCACCGGTGCGTGCACAAGAGAATTTTAATTGTGCAACAGACTCGAACTTTCACTCAAATGTCATTATTTGCTGTTTTTTTTTATTTTTTATGAAAATTTCTCTCAACATTGATTGACATTGAATTTGAAATTTGACTATTTTATAATTTGAGCAATTGTATTGTCCGAAGGACCTGATGCAAAGAAGGAATATATCTGTTGAAATTGAAGATGAGGGCAAGTAAGCAGGGGGCAATTCGCGTCGAGCGTCAAACGAGTCGAGGGATCGATAAATTAGTCGGGGCTCGTTTAAGTCGGCTGCGGCCGAGGGTGGCAAGGGCTGCGGGCATTTCTGTGTGCACTCCGATGTTCTCCAGCTTTTAAACTGCGCTCTGGGTTTATCTCGACGGGATCGGCTCGGAGGATTCGCTCGGGAAAACGTGCGAGTGTGTGCGCTCCTATTTTGGAGTCACTTTAGCGAGAGCCCCGCGTGTCTCACTATATATACTGAAAACTGCAACGAATCGTTTGCGGAATCGAAGCAAAAGCCGATAAAACATTTGCTTTTGTACGCATCTATATAATATATACCACCGTGCTCTCTTTTTTCATCTATAATATATTCCGCACACAAAGTTTCCCGACTTGGAAATGTACAGAAAAATATTAATTGCTATGGAAGCCTTTGTTGCAAAAACAACGTGACTTATTATTGTAGCAAAAAGATTATAATGAACATTTTGTTTATCTGTAGATTAGTTTTTATTAATTATTATCGCTGTCATAGCGAATAGAATGAACAAATGAAGGAAAAAGTACAGCAATGAAAGTAATGGGGAGATGAAGCGAATATACTTTTTATACGAATGTTTATTACAAAATAAAATGTCAGAGGGGCGATAAAGGAATATGTTTATAGCTGCAAAAAGTGTAAAAAAAGTATGTCGATATTTTCGCAGATAGTCCTTTGATTCGTGTAAGAAATAAAGAGCGCGTGGTAGGCATTATATAGATTTCCGCACGAAGGTTCTCGGGACTAACGCGATCGGTGCATCAGAGTCGACTAATCTGCATTTTAAATGTCGGCAACCCTCGACACGTTCGCGCCCACGCTTTTGGCGATAACGTCGTCGAGTCTGCGGCTACTTCCTCGCAGCTTCGATGACTCGATGCGCGTATATAAATACATATAAATGTACTAAAAATATATAAAGATATATAGAGATGGAGAAATGAGAGAGAAAGGGCGCGGCGGACCGCCCAACGTGACCGGATGTCGAGAGAGCCTACGAGTCGCGAGTTTTGCTCGAGGTTGCTCGCTCTCTCTCTCTCTCTCGTCCCTTTCAAGACGCACGTTCCGTTTTTACGGACGCGAACCAACGAGAGTTTCAAGCGTCGCCGGACGAATGTTAACGCCCGAGCGGACTCTGAGCCAATTTCTTTCTCTCCCCGCTGATAGCGTATCTCTTTCACTGACGTCGTTAATGCCAAGGAGCTCCTTTCCGATACGTTCCGGAGCCCGTCCACCTTTTTACGAGACCCGGTGAACGGATAGAGAAACGTCGAGAGAGAGAGAGAGAGAGAGAAGAGAGCGTCGAGTGAAAAAAGAGGGAGGAGAGAAAGCTCTTTCCTCTTTCTCGTCAAGCCTTGCGCCCGCTTCTATTTTATTGCTAGAATATTACCGAGTGTACGGTGCACTCGATCGACTTTAAAGCCGCGATAAATTACGACGACTGAGAACTCTTTATCGCTCGAAATATACTCTATTATATATCGATCGAAGGACGGAGCGAGTTAAGTGTAAATTATGCATCAATTTTGGAAAAATATATGTTTCTCGCCGATCGGAGCAGTTTCTGGATCAAAACTGTGCAATATTCGGCGGGTTATTGTGATCGATCACGAACTCTAGTTTTCCGTGCGGGGAGTCGTACTACCACCTTCGGGATTTATGGCAGCCGCGTAGGTGCGAGGAGCGCCGAAGGAACTTCCGGAGTCTCTTCTTGACCGTGCGAGGCTCACCGGAAATGGGACGATCTCCATAGCTGGACTCATCTCTCCTCCTCCTCCTCATTTCCCCTTCTTCTTCTTCTTCTTTAGCACTCGCTCCTGCTGCCTGCCTCATTCCTTTTTCCACCGAGTACACGAACCGGGAACACGGTCCGAGGGATATAGCTCGCGCATGAATCCCCATCTCCGGCAGAGGACGTTAAGAAATGGTCTACTTTATGGCCGTCGCGAATTCAATGGAACAAGAGTTATGAGACTCGATTGCTGAACATTATTCTCTCTCTTTCTCTCTCGCTCTCTCCCCTGTATTTCTCATATACGAAGGCGGTATAGGAAGTCTCAAGGCGTGGAGAATGAAAAAAAAGAAAGTATACCGGAGCCGGAAGACGATGAGCGCGGGAGAATGAGGCAGCTCGGAAGCTCAAGAAAATGGGGAAGTAGGATGAGTCAGAGTCGTTCGCTAAATGGCTGCGGGATTCACCGTGAAACTTTTCTCTCCCTGCTTTTTTCTCCCTTTTACCCCCCCGTGCGAGACCCGCGCGTTGTCACCGCGCCCGCGCTCACGACTTTTGCTCTCCTCATCTCGCTTCTTGTTCCACACAGCAGCAAAAAAAGGAAAACCCGCTTTTGCCTTCCGAACCAACCCCCCCCCCCGTTAATATCGTCCAACTTTCCTCCTCGCAGTGATGCCCACCCCGTCCAACCTTCGTCGACCATTCCCATTAGCTATTCGCGCGCGCCTCGCTTTACTATACTTTCTCAGAAAACCAATTCCATGATTCGTCCATTTGAAAGCATACTATAAAGTCAAATAATTACAGGCACATTTATTCTCGTGCAAGAATATCGATGCTTGAAGGACATTTTTTCTCTTTTTTGAGAAAAAACATATATAAGAGTGGACTTTGGAGCGACATTATCTCAAACTTGATATTTTTTTGTTCTTTTGACAAGAAAAGAGGCAAAGTTGAGTGCCACTGGAAAAGCTCGAACCCTCGAGATTCTTTTTTCGCCCGCATCGAGAAGGAGAGAGAGAGAGAGAGAGAGATATGACACTGTGTGTGCATTTCGGATTGTCACGGACTTTCGTACGGAGGAGCTTTTGAAGGGAGTGGATTGTTCTCGATGCGAGCGTTCCCGCGCGTGAGTGAGATCCAGTCCGGAAAAAAAGAGAGCGAGGGAGATCGAGAGAGAAAGAGAAGGCGGGGAGGAGAATCGTTAGTTTCGAGGGAACAACGAAAGTCTCTGCTCTCTCTCTCTCTCTCTGTGTGCGAGAAAAGTGGCTGCTGGGCAAAGTCAAAAAACCGGGAGTCCCCGTGTACGAAGCTCGAGATCCGGACGTCGAGGGTGACGACGAGGCTATAGCGCGACTTCCTACGCCCCGGCTTCGTCTCCTCAGGAATCTCGTAACTTTGCCTCTACTCCGGTCTCCGATGGACAATGGAACTGGCGAAACGCGAGGCCCCACGGCTCCGTGCGCTTGCCCAGAAAGTACTTATTCTCAAAAAAGAAAACTAACGAATCATCGCCCTCTTTCCCTTTTTACCTCTTTATTTTCTTCATTTTTCCCTCTTTTGTTCTTTTCCTTATATTTCTTTTTTCTAGTTCTTTCTCCCTATTTTTTTCCTAGATGCTTTTTATTTACTTTCGTTTTGTTTTGTTTTCAGTACTCTCTAATGTTCTTTTTCTACTGCACCAGGCAAATTAATTTGTCTTTCTCCATTATCTAACTTGAAAATTTTATACTATATCGATACAATGCTTTGTGTATTAACCCAAAAAGTACTTTTTGATAAAAAGAAACAAATGAAAAAGAAATAGTTTCTCAATTAATTTCATTCCTTGTCATTTGTTTCCTGTTTATTGTAGTCTTTAAATTTTCAAAGCAAATGTAAGGTGTAAATATTTCCAACTATTTTTATAGAAAACATGTGTATGCATAAATTTACGCAGAGTATATTATACCAACAAGTCAGAATTTTGACTTTGTTAATTGTATAAATTTATACAACAGCCACTTCTTTATTGTCTCCAATGCTAGTCTTTAAATTTTCAAAGCAAATGTACGGCGTAAATATTTCAAAGTATTTTTATACGAAACACGGGTATGCATAAATTTACACAGAGTATATTATACCAACAAGTCAGAATTTTGACTCTTTTAATTGTATAAATTTATATCACAGCCACTTCTTCTTTGTCTCCAACAATAAGGTTCATTTTTCCAGAATAGTTGCTGCGCTGTAAGATTTTTTTGTAAATTTTTTTATCAATATGTTCTTACTTTCTTTCATGAGAATTGGAAACCTTCGTAGAGCATGTTTACAGGGTTATTATTCATCTTACTGTGTCCAGTAAGATTCAAAATATTGAAATAACCTGTATTAATAAAAAACAAAAGCAAATTATCAATATCTATCTTTTGTTGATATAAAAGTAGAATTTTTCCACCGCCTTCTATTGCCTGTCCAAAGGAAATTTGTTAATTTTTCAACAATTCCGACACTATATTGTAGCTCCTTGTGTTTTTGATTGAATGTTTTTTGCAGAGAAAATACGAGTTAAAAAAGTTTGTTTTCTAAGATCTCACTTACCATGTATGTAACGCACCATTTTGAAGGTTATGTAACTCGAGACCTTTTTTCTCTTCGCAACTTTTCCGATACTCTTTCTTCCTTGTTCTTCTTTTCTATCATTCTTTTTATTACTTTTGAGTTCACAGCAATCGATAGTTTTTTTTTAAAGTTTTTATCACTCATTGCTTAGTTTATTTCACAAACTTTCTGACATACAGGGTCGCACAGTCTACTGGGTCGTTATATACTAATAATAGGGAATCAGTATTATCTAATTATTGTTTACGTTTACAAGTTAGTCGTACATAATATACACTTTGTTTATATTTTTATTTTATTTTATACGGAATTAATGTATTTATTGATACACTTTACACTTTCGATAGAATCGTACGGTAAAAACTCAACAGAGGTCTCGCGTAGCATCGTGACTCCATCGTGACTCACGCATTTGTTGCGCCCTCTCGTTCCTCTCAATCGTCAGCCATATTGCCATATTCCGATAGTCATCACGACCGTGCAGTAGCCAACGCGAGTTCATGTGCATTTCCGGTAAAAGAACAAGCAACGCGTGAAAAAACTGCACATATGTTTCTCTCAGAAATATTTCACTCAGAATTTGTGCGTTTTTTCAGTTTTGCCAGGTGAAATGAAACATACTAGGTGAACACTAAAAAAGTCTTTTGCGATACAACACCGACACTGGTC
Source organism: Cremastinae sp. A BG-2022a (assembly GCA_030522545.1). NCBI lineage: Eukaryota > Metazoa > Arthropoda > Insecta > Hymenoptera > Ichneumonidae > Cremastinae sp. A BG-2022a. The sequence goes on along the minus strand of JAPYYW010002032.1, from coordinate 1,971 downwards.
GATAAACCAAGTGCCGAAACGCGCGTCTTCATTGTTTTCTTTCGTACCTATCTGAACTCTCACTGTCGAACGAAATGTTGAGGAGAATATTCACGATTTGTTTATTTGTTACAATGACGCGGCCAGTTTACGGAGCAGTTTGCTATACCATTGGGGGTACACCAGGACAGTGCGTGAATATTTTCAAGTGTAATTCGATATTGGAGTTGATAAAAGACGTTCCACTCTCCTCCCCGCTGATTCCGATGTTGGAACGATCTCAGTGCGGATTCGAGGGCTCCGATCCGAAAGTTTGTTGCCCGATTGCCAGGAATAATACCGCTATCAGCGGTGGGGGAAATAATAATATTGGACTTTCCGGGAATAACAGCAACGTCGGAACGGACGAGCAACCGAGTTCGGGCGCGAATTTTTCTTCCGTGCCTCTTCCAGTTTTTCATCATCGAAACATTCGTCTTCTTGACGATAAATTGTGCGGGCCGATCTTCGAAGCTAAAATATATGACGGCAGATTGACGTCTATATTTGAGTTTCCGTGGATGGCGCTACTTGCTTACGAGACTGGATCGCCGGAGCAGGGACCAAAGTTTCAGTGCGGAGCATCCTTGATAAACAACCGATACGTTCTGACAGCAGCCCACTGCACGGCTCAACTTCCCAGCGGTAATTATTCTACAAATAAATCATCATTTTAATGAATTAACCATTTTTATTTTATTGTGCTGTGGAAATAATCATTCGTTATTTATTTAACAGTAAAATTGTAGTAACAATTATAAAAATAATAGCGAAATATAAAATATATATTATAATAGAATTTATTGCAATTACGTAATATAAGTAATAATAATAATTATTATTACGTAAAAGTAAATCATAGTTATAGAAGAGACTGTTTTTTTTATTTAAAAAAGAGCATTACAGAGGCATTATGTGCTAATTATTATTATTACGTAAAAGTAAATCATAGTTATAGAAGAGACTGTTTTTTTTTTTATTAAAAAAGAGCATTACAGAGGCATTATGTGCTAAGGGAAAATTTGAAAAATAGAAAGAGAGAGATTTTATGTGAGGGTGAGTTTGAGTGATTTGAAAAATGTTCACTAATTTACATCACACTTGCATGTCATTTTGAAGAAAACTTGGAAGAAAAATAAATCTGCAGAATTATATGAATTTTTGATATTATAATGTTTTTAGAAACGTTGAATCCAAATAATATTAAAATAATAATATTGGTTCACTAAAAATTTAAGTTGTATATAATATTCGAATCAATTGACAGTTAATTTTGTGGTTAGCCACTTTTTTATAATTAGGGAGCAGCAACGCGGCCGCTGCACGGCCGATTTTTCCTTTTCGACATGTTTGATTTGATATTTTACGATTCTTCTAGGCCCATATTTCATATAACCTCGCTTAATACGTTCTATTCTGCTGAATTGATTACGAGCTTCATGTTTTTTTTTAAATAGAATATTTTATCGCAAAATTTCCTGTAGATAATTAAAATATTACTTATATACGGGGCGTAATCCAAGAATTCATATTGAAAAATTGATAAAACATGCAAAATTCAGTTTTTTGGCTCATTTAATATGAATTCTTGAATTTCACCCTGAATAATTATCATTTTCGTTATCTACGGAAAATTTCCGATCGAATAGGCTCTTAAAATCGAAATAAAAAAATTTCAAGTAATTTGGTGAATCACACTGGGTCTCGTGGACCCATGAAAATTTCAATTAGCGATATCTTTTCTTTCTCTTGACCAAATCAACTTTATTAAAGGTGATTCTTAAAGTTTTTTGCAAAACAAATCGAATGGCACCGGAATCACGTCAATTCATCCATTTTTTAAAAAGTTATTACCCCTTGAAGATTTTTGAAAAAATGGAAAGGGGTATACCTTAAAAAATTGGCAAAAATTTTTGAATTTTTTTTTCTCGATTTTTAGAGCCTATTCGATCG
>JAPYYW010002031.1:0-23340 GCA_030522545.1 Cremastinae sp. A BG-2022a | reverse complement strand
AGCTCGGAACTCGAGTCAGAGTGGGGGAAGCGCTCGAGCGAAAAAGCGGGCAAGCGTTCTTATTGAATCGTTCTTATTGGGGTAGTGAACTGTATATTGAAATAGTTGAAAATGCAGATGTTTTGATAGTTGAAGTCTCTTGTGTTGAACAAACTTGTTCCAATATAGTTGAATACTACAAAAATAGCCCAATGCATTATTGAAAAAAATTCAAACACTTGAAATAATGTAGAAAGAGTCTTTCAAGCTTTAGGACATGTTCAACTACCGGGACGTTTACCTTATGGTGATTTGAAAGAAATGAAAAAAAAAAAAATTCCGAAAAACTTCGTGTCAGAAGAAAGATGAGTATTGATACTCCGTGCACGAAATAGTTGAACTTTTTCCCAGTGAATCTCGGGAAACCGTACAATTTGAAAATTTTTTATAAGAAATGTCAGACAAGTATATACCCCGACGACTCCAACAAAAAAAAACAAGAAGCGAAGAAAAAGAAAAAGGAGGAAAAAAGTTTTTCCTCGCGACACCAATCTTGTATTTATCCGTTATTATATTTTCGCCATCATACGCGTATCTTTCCAGTTTGAGATTCTGCGCCGGATCTGCGGTGTATATAAAATTCGTGAGAGAAGCTCCCTGTGCTTTTCCGGAGTCGATTTCGGTTCACCGACTCTGCGCGTTCTTCTTAGTCCTCGGCTAACCCTCCCTCTCTCTCTCTCTCTCGCACTTTCTCGCACTTTTTTCCGAGTTCGGTACAGGGAACGTAATCTCGAAAGTGTCCGTATACCGGGGGGCTGGGAGCCTCGAGGGAAAAGCCGCAGAGCGGCATCGCCGCATGGGAAAGTAACTGTATACGTGTCTGTACTTCGTACTTATAGCTCGCTCGTACAGATATGGAATATCGCACGGATGCATGTGGAAGAGCGCGAAGGTCCGTGAGGAAAGGAGGAACCGACGACCGGGGCCAGTATACACGGGAGAGTATATGCAAGCGTCGTCTCGCGTCTATACGTCGTGTCTCTCGTACGCGCCCGGCGGGGAAAGTGCGGGCCAAAGCTCGAGAGCCGATGTACATGACTCTCTTATCCTCCACAAAGATACATTTCCTTCTTTACGTGCGTTTGTTTACCCATACAGATATATATATATATATATATATATATATATATATATATATATATTTCGCCCCGTATCATGTCGTCCACGGAGGACTGCAAACTTGTTCGAACTTTGGGACGCGTGAAAAGTAGGATCGTGGGATATCCGCGAACAGAGACCCGGAGATCTTCCGTCCGCTCTGCAGAACGTTCCGTCTGTATGGAGGGAATGTACCACAAAAATTAGCTTCGTTTTCAAATGTATTTTTAAAGAAAAACAAATTGATTTGTGTATTTTGTTTCTTTTTTTTCGAGATAGATAAATAAATTTAATTGGTGTACGATTCGGATGACTACACTGATATTTTTTACCGATTTTTTTTATTGAAAAGGGTGAAACGAAAATGGAATCGAATGGAGGACAAAAACTTGCGAAGCACACAAAAGGGTTTTTTTACCTCCAATTAAATTGTTCGCATCGATAGTAAAAAAAATTGGAAAAGGGAGGTGTGTTTTGAGAGGAAGAACTGATCGGACGAATTTGCATGAAAGGTTGGATGGATTTTCGGGAGCGGCGAGAAGTCAAGCACGTTAGAGTTCTTCAGGGAATCTTCGAGTGTGTGCACGTGCTTGATGCGACCGCGACACTGAGTGTCTCTCACGCATCCTTCGTTGAATCGAGATCGAGAAACAAGTGTGCCATACCTATACTTTATTTTACCGAACAACGGGAAATATCTGTGCAAGTGTCTCCCTAGACTCGACAAAAAGAAAAATCCAAGCGTTCATCCACCTTGCCCACAAAATGAACGTGAATTTATCGAGCGATGTTTCGAGCGTGGATTCTTTAGTTGTAAAAATACAAAATCCATTGATTTTATATGGAAAATTATTATTATTAAAGTTCCATATAGAAAAGAGGTCGCTCCCCTTCACGAAAAAGTAGTGTCCATAAAAAGATAGAGCATATTACAAATTTTTAAAAGTATTATGAGTAATCATATATAGATGAAACATAATTATGCTATTTTTATTAAATTTCTCTCGATTGTAATGAGAGAGTGTTTTATTTCTTTCCAAATGGAAAAAATGGGAAATTTTTACTACAATGATTTTTTTTTTGAAAAACTGGACGATATATCATGCTATAAAGTTATAAAGTGTTGGGGTATAAGACGTGTCGAGTCTCTCCGAGTAGTTCGTTACCAAAAAACATTTCGTAGAAACGCTTTAAAAAATTAGTCAGATTTATTTTTACAAAATTCGAGGTTTTAGTACTTATAAATGATAAATTTCCTGCAAAATTTCAGGGTAGGTTATCGACTTAATTACTGTGAAATTAATTATTAAAAATTGCATGTTTTTGTGATCAAAGCATAACGATGTACTAAAATTCTTACTTCTGCTCACTTCAACATCGAATCTATTTATAGCGAATCGTAAGATTTTTACGAAAAACGTAATTTAAATAAGGTATACGAATCTTATCGTTTTAAATAAAAGTATGGGGTTATTGACCTATTTTTTGAGAAAATCGTTGTTGAATATGAGTATTTGCTCGAATATTTAACGGATATCTTGGTAATTCGCCATATTGGAACTGTTGCGTACAACCGGCGAATTCAAACGTGCCAATAATTTACACTCATATTTTCTGTACATCTTTTCTTTATCAATTTTGTTCGAGGAGTGTGTACATCTCCCTACCTTGGTTTTCTCAAAAATATTTTGTGCAAATTACTTTTTTTTTACTTGAAAAGCAACGTATACGTTTTCGATTACGTGACACGTTTTAAAATTTTGAGGTTAGTAGCCTCGAGTATTACTCAAACCGTTGATAATTAGTTTTTAATATTGCAATTATTGATAAATAAAAATTTCAATTTTGTTGACAATACATAAATTTGCTTATTCGTTTCTATTTTTTATAATGACCTTTACTTTTTCGTAAATTACGTTAATTAGTTGTAAATGACGTTTGATTAGCTCACAGCAATAAGACTACCTTAACAAAAAAAAGTTAAATGGCTCCAAAAAATAGTACACGTACTGTGAAAAACTGTGAAATAATTGTTGAATAAATAATTGAAGAAAAATGCTTAATTGAAGTATGCTTGAAAAAGCATACTTGCCAAGTTTATTAAACAAAATCTAACTCGATAAATATGCTTTTTCAAGGTATATTTTTCATCAATTATTTCTTCAATAACAATGCATATTCTGTAAATGTGCTTGCCTCGTTTTTCACAGTATGCGTACTGGTTTTAGAGTTTTCGATAATTACTTGCACAAGTGGCAAACTACATTTTCAGTGAAGCCGAATGAATTTTAGATCGAAAAATGCTTGTAAAAAAAGAATAAAGCGGAGAGATTTCACTGTCCGTCTTGTTCACCGCGTTCGAGGTTCACTCGACAAAGTTTTTTCCATTTTTTTTTAATTTTCAAAAAAATTAAAAGGTGTACATCCGCGACCAAAAGTTGAAAATCCGCTGAGCCAGTGGTCGGTCGCGGATGGCCGCGTAACAGTAGGCGAACGAAAAATATCCAAAATGAAGAAAAAAAAGGGTCCGGGAGACATAGGAGAGGATCGCGGTATGTATGAAGCAACGGTTTGAAATATGGAGCGGAACGCAAAGACTGACGTTAGCGAGTTGCTTGTCACATTATTTTTGCAGCCAGCGATGCGATTCGGGTGTGAGCGCGAGAAGAAGAGAGAAAATAAGAGCAAAGTTCGTTCGCTTACACCTGTACATAGTTCTACAAAATTTGACCGAGGCAGCAATAACCCGCGAAACAAAACGAATACCCAACCGAAGTACACGAACAGTTTTTCTCCGCTTTTTACTCCTGCCTCGTTCCTATTTTTTTTTTGTTTTTTGTTTTTTTTCACGAGATGGGGAGAACGGGCATCGATGCGAGACACGAACGAGTTTCGAGTTGAAAAAATTTTTTTTCATTTTCCTTGTTGAGAAAATTGAGATGGAAAATCACTTTCGGTTTATATAGTAAAAAATTAAAGAGAATAACGAAAAATAGAAAAGAAGAGGAAAAATAAAAAGTAGTATACTAACAGACTGAAACAAAAAATAAATAAATCAGTGAGGGATTCGACGAAAGCAATTTTTCTGTCGAATCTTATTCTATTTTCAAGGATAATATGATAAAAAATGTTGAGTACGTCTATCGAATTGCTGTGAAAATGAAGGAATTTTCTTGACATGAAAATAGTAAAACGAAAGAAGGAAATAGCAAAAAAAATGGAAAAACGGAGAAAAAGGAAAACGACGAAGCGATGTGAAATATGGTCAGGCACGGAAGAGAGAAAACCACCATTGCGAAAATGCTATCGCTTTCCAATAATATGAAGTGCAGAAGCTTCTCTTTTGGCGACCGAAGAAAACGCGGAAAATATATAGCTCGTCCCTCCGGCGAGCGCTCCACTTTGCTCGTACCACATGCCAAAGTATATATGTGCATATACATGGAAAGAAGAAAAAAAAGAAATGGAGAGGGAGAGATGGAGCGCCATGCATTCCTCTACTCTAGCGTATATATCATATTAGGAGGCAATTTTTAACACGGTGGGGACACATATCACGATGTGGGTTCGTAACTGCTCGCTAAAATCAAATGAATTGATGGCGAGCATACTACTCGACATTCCTATTTATGGGACACGAACGAGCGTTGGATAAAAACTTCACCTAGATGATACCCATTCGTAAAAATGCAAAAGAATGTATCCAAAATGAGAAATATAAAAAAAGTCTTGGTCAATTAAACTATCTATAATTGATAGCATTAAACACAGTTCCGCAATTATCGATCATTTCAATATAAATGGATCTATTTTAAAAAATTCTTTTTCTATTTAAGTTTTTAATAATAATAATAGTAAATGCTTTTATTGCCACTGCTTTATACATTTTTGTGAACATCAATTATAGATATAGATATAGGACCCCTGCTGGGGTTCAGGAGCGAAGCTCCCCACCACCAAGTTTATGCTTTTCTGGTGCAATATTTGTGACATAAATCTATAATGGAAGTAAAATAATTCAAAGGTTATAATACCGGAGAGCAAGTAAATGAGACTTAAGCATTGGCATCCAACTGCTTCCTTATTCTAACATAAGTATTATTATTTCTATGAAATTAATTTTTTTCAGTTTTTATACGGTTATGCGCCTCCATAATAGCCTCCATCAGTTCGATTCTAGCCGGAGCTCCAGTTCCAAATAATGATCTCTAAATATTTCAAAAATACATTATTTAGCAAGAAGAAATGGTGACAGAATTCAACACTACAGTCGACTTTGTCGTAAATGGTACTGGTTTAAAATTTTTATTTTACACTCCATAATTAATAGCCTCCATCAGTCCGATTCTAGCTGGAGCTCCAGTTTCAAATAATTATCTATAATTATTTCAGAAATACATTATTTAGCAAGAAGGAATGGTGACAGAATTCAACACTGCAGTTGACTTATTTGTCGTAAATGGTACTGGTTTAAAATTTTTATTTTACACTCCATAATTAATAGCCTCCATCAGTCCGATTCTAGCTGGAGCTCCAGTTCCAAATAATTATCTCTAAATATTTCAAAAATACATTATTTAGCAAGAAGGAATAGTGACAGATTTCAATACTACAGTTGACTGTCGTAAATGGTACTGGTTTTAAATTTTTATTTTAGACTTGTTGGGTGTTTAATATAAAATAACACCCACCGTACCAATGTATTTATTTTGTATGTATTTATTTTTAACAATAAAATTAATAATTTTACAAATTTTTTTTGGATGTTTGTGCGAGATCGTGTCTCTTCGAAAATCTGAAGTGTTCTGTTATGAATTACTAATAGTGCTCGGTAAGCGAAAAAAGAGATTAAGAAAAGCGGAGGCATAATCATGAAACGTCTGAACGCGAAACCTTTTCTAATTAATTCCCTTTTCTAAAAAAATATTATTTCCAACCTTCTTAATTAATTTTAAAAATCGGACATAAGCTGTTTAAAAAGAAAAAGAATAAAAATTTTAACATTTTTAAAATTTTTAATAAAAGAATAAAGAATAAAATAAAACATATCTTTAATTTTTTGTCAATAAGAATAATATTTGTTCAGCCCACGCAGGTTAATATGGCAAACATGGATTGATTTTTTGATTTTAACGAAATATCAATAATTTGCATGTTTGAGCGAATCACTTTTTACGGCAATCTCTCTCGCACTCACGTATCGCGTGATACATCTACAGCATCATCTTAACAATAAAATTACTTCAAACCATTCAAGAATACTATTCCTTATTTATTGTCATGCAAATCTCGATATACCGTAGTGCATGAAAAAATAGAATTAAAGAGTTCATTGTGATATAGTATTTAACTAAAAAGATTTCACATATTTATTAATTACTTGACATTTATTTTTATCTCCAAAAAAAATGTTTTCAAACGCGAAAACTCAGCGCGGAGAGACTTGGATTGATAACTCCCTTCTTTTTCGACTTTGAAGGTAATACAGGATTGAGGATGTGAGATAAATGAAGGAAGCCCTTCGAACTAAAAAAAAACATCCAGGAGAAAGGAGCACAACGAACGAAAAGAGGCTTGCGTGACTCCAACGAGAGGAAGTAGCAGAAAGAAAACGCTATTGGGAAAAAAGGATCGCGAGGCTTAGTAGAGTAAAATTCCTTTTGCTGCTAGTTTTAACAGCAACAGTATGACCGGAACCGCGAGAAGCGAAAAAACAGCGAGAGGGAAGGATGGAGAGAAAGAGAAAGAGGAGACGAGAGAAGGTAATATCTTTTAGGGGTTGAAAAGTGCACACAGTCCAGCGGGCGTGGACCCTATCGTGGATCGTAAATCCTACGATACCATTTTCACTCACTCTCTCTTTCTCTCTTTCACACTTTTTTGCTCTACCTTTTCTCGCCCATTCGAAGCTCTGGAGAATCATCGGTTTTCCTCTTCCCCCCCATTTTTTTCTCATTTTTTTCTTTATCGTCCTAGAAATTTTTTTTTTTTTCGTGGGCAGACTCTTGGATGATTTTTCCGGTGGGTACATATCAGAAATGTTTCCTCGACCGGACACACCATCTTCGCCTTCGAACTCGTCGTTCCTCGATAACGATATATGCCTATATATATATATATATATATATATATATATATATATATATATATATGTCTATATCATATATAAATGTATATTTCTGTACACAGTTGGAAGAGAGGAGAAAACGAGGGAACAGCGAGAGAATACGATGAAGAACTTCATCCCAGTGGTGGTATATGAGCTTCGGATAATCCATTCCCGTGGCTCTGGCCTTCTCTTTGCCCCGCCACGGTTGGGCGTTCAAAAGTTATGCCGTGCGTCTCTCAGCGCTCTCTCGTTCTCCCTCGCTCTCTGGAATTGCCCGCGTACGGTAGCTAGGAAGGAAATTAACTAGCAGAGAGATTCGTGGATGGGCGAACGGTAAATCACGCCGGAGCTTCACATTAATTGGTTTGTTAGCCTACATAACGGAAGTGCTACCTAACCTTTACAAACGTTTAATTGACACCCCTTTCGCATATTCCCAACAGTCGATTGATTATTAGCTCCGATAACCTGCTCAACGCAACATTTTCTAAAATCTTTCCAACTATACTTTTTTTCATTTACTTCCGGTTGCATTCAGGAATATTAAAACTCATCCGTTTCAAGTCGTTTCGAGTTTGAAAGATCAAAATATCTTCAAAATATATGTTGCTGATTTAATAAAACTGTATGCAGTAAGAAAAAAAAAACGTTTGTATATAATCAGGGTCAACGCTATTTTCAAATAGACAGAACTTAAAAAGTAATTAACGACTAAGAAAAATGTTGGTCAATTGTTCAATTAATTATCAACAATTCAGGTAGAGTTGTAAAAAATTATGTTCATTATTTAGTGAGTTATAAAATGATGATGAAAACAAATTTCGAAATTTATGAAACTTTGAACTCAAATATCTTTGAATTGATGAGATTAATGAGAAAAATTCGCAAGAGAATTTTTTTGTAGAGCGTTCAATTTCTTACGAAAATATGGCTTTTAAATGACTCTAAGTTTGATATACAGCAAGATATTAATTTTTCCGTAAAGGACTAATTAGAAAACGAAAATTGTGATGCAAAGGTTGTTCCCATCAATTTAAAGAGCTAATACTTGGCGAGAGTTATTTCGAGGTGCCCAGAAAAAAAGATTTTCCAATGGCCAAAAATAATTTTTAAAAAGTCACTTTTTTGACTCACCCTAATGTATAGATTATCAAGATAATTATGGAAGTATTTTAAAGGAAATATACGTGGTTAATCTTTTAAATCTAAAAATATCAGCTGACACTGATAGTAATCGATCAACTTTCAATGAAATATTTATCATTCAATGCTCTTTTATTACGCATTTTGTAATCATTTGATTTTTGAATCATTAACAAATATTTAAGAATCAATTACTAGAATTATTTAGTACACGATAATCAGAAAATTTTACTAATAAATAGTTATTTGCCTAAACAGCAAGACCTTCTAAAAATGATAAATGACGAAAAAACCCAGAGATCAATATAATCATACGTAATATAACCATAATAGTCTATTCAAAATTTTAAATGTGCATGTTCACTATATATATAAAACCATTATATGTTAATTTGCTCAAGACTGAATTTTCTTCAAATCAGAGCAGATCTTTTTTAGCATCATGTCATCAAAGTACATGTAAAATTGAAAGAGATTATTCCATGTAATATTAGCGATATTGATTTACAAGTTTCATCATTTAACATGAGCTCTTAAGAGAATTAAAAAATGTATAATTTTCAGTAATTCATATCTGAATTTTTAGACGGTAAAGGCAAATTATTAAAAGAATCTGTGTCAAATAAATTTTATAGCTGTATTACATTATCCGAAGCGGAGAATCATGTCGGCGTTTGAACAACGCTTCGCACAACTTAAAAAAATTCTGTATAGTTAAAGATGTCTTGCAAGTCAAGTTGAATACTTTTCACAATTTTATTTTTAACATGCTTTTTACTGTAATTAAAGAATTCTAAATATTTAGGAATTAAGTGTTATCGTGGTGATCTATAAAGTATATTTAGTAATGTTAAAACTTTTATTAAAGTTGTTATTTTGATTAAGGTTAGGAAATCTGTCAATACTTGGGGTATTATTATATAGATCTCTGGATTTTTTCGTCATTTATCGTTAATAATTAATAAAAAAAGGCCCGTAACCTCAAGTTTTTCTTTATCTTACAATTTTAAAAATGTTTAATTAATATAACAAATAATTTTTATAAAGAGTCACTATAAAGTGCAAAACAATTGCTTTTTGAAAATAAAGGTAGGGAATTGTGTTCTCGTATCTACTCAATGTTGAAAATTGAATTTTCAAATATCTTCATTAAAAAGTCGGGAAAGGCATATTTTTTTGTACGCATTTTGTAGCTTGGAACTTTTCCTATCGTTTGATCTTAAAAACACGCATTTCTATCATGATTGACTTTTATTATAGACATCCTTAAAAAATCGAATGAAAAAATAAGGGACGATTGTCGAACACGCTTTCGATAAAATGAATATGAATATGAATATATTTATCCAACACGAGGAAGATGCGGAGATTGCGGAGGGCAATGGGGCTCGAGGCTCGTTAATCTTCACTAGATGCGTCAGACTAATGACACCCCAACTCCGAATCTACAAGCAGACTATCGCGAGGACCAGCATTGTATGAAGAAGAAGCCAGACGAAATACGGCAAAACGAGGGAGTAAAAGAGACGGAAAATGAAGAGAAGCAACAGAAGCGTCTCTCGGGAGTTTTCGGGTGGTAGATTCTCGCCTCTCCCTCGCGGCGTCTCTCTCTCTCTCTCGTTGCATAGTCGCGAATTAACCATAATGAAATAACGATCCCACGTTTTCACTACGGGTTTAACGCTTGACAAAACGACGTCCTGTATAGGTATTTATATACAAACGTCTTCACAGTTACATTATCTCGCGCGAAGAGCTTAAACACATCAGTGTGCCAAGAACGTATATGTATGCAACTTAGAAACGAATCCCTTCCTGACGAAGCTGGCGTAAAGCTACTCACCCTCTCTTTCTTCTCTATTTCGATCTCGGTAAAAATCAGGGATGGCCAGAGCTCGATACTTTTCTGAGAAATGAACATTTTTCAATGGCTGATGCTAATTTCATCAATGAGGCAATAAATATTATTTATTGAAAAATTTTCATTTCTCAGAAAAGTATCGAGCTCTGCCCGTCCCTGGTAAAAATAACTTTCAAAATTTTGAAAATACAAAAAAAATTCTAACTTGATTATGTTATATTTTCACTGAACTAACTTGTGCCTGTGCACAGGAAAAAAATTGGAATTCTGTTGCGTTATTGAAAATTAATAGTGTCGCAAATTTTCAAATATCTCTTTGTATATTCTGTCTATATTTCAATTTAATTTATTTTTCAAAAATCCAAGTTGACTGCAGCGTAAATATATTTGAGACTGAATATAGCACATCGATAGTCTCACATTATATTGTGCCAACGGCCATGACTCTTATATAATCTTCAAATGATATTGACATGAATAATTTTTGAATTAGATTTACATTAAATTGTATTAAACTTTTTCAAATTAATACAATTTACGTAACCGTGACTTAAAAGAATCATATTCCGTACATAGTTAATTTATGCGTTTACCTGATAACAAAGTTATTCAATAAAGTCCATATCTCTTGAGAAATCTGTGCAAATAAAACTTGGAAATTCAACTGTAAAATTAGTATTTCTGCATGAAATCCACACATGATAGCATTAAAACAGCTATAATCTAGCATTACTAATAAAACGTTATTGATTCATAATTAAACGTGAACTGAAATCGTAAAAAAAAATTCATCATAATGAAATACATAATTTAGTCGCCTAGATAAAAAAATAATTAAATATTTGGTGAAAAATACAGAATATCCTTATATTTGCATACATAAAAAGAAATGCTCACTCATTACTGGGATCCATGTGGACCCCACACGTGCTATAGATACATACTGGTCAGCAGCCAGCAATCAAACGACACTTCTACTGACTTGCAGATTTTTTCAAACTGAATTGTTATAGGAGAGTATTTTAAGAAGGTTGTAATTTCAGAGTAGTCAATACTGCAACTATTTGAACATTAAAATTATAAAAAAATTTAAATTTGAAGAAAGATTCATTTTATTTACTTCTTCATATGAGATTCACTTGTATCAATGCGTTTCAGAAGAATAATGTTTTAAATTAATTTATGCTTTTAAAAATTAGACACTGTTTTGAAGGAATGCGAAAGAGGTTTGACACAGTGAACTGTCGATTAACATGATAAATTTTTCTTATTTGTTCGATAATCCCATTTTTTTGTTGATATCATTAATGATACCTCCCTAGAAAAATCATATCAAAAATTCCTGTATAATTCTCTAGTGTCTGCATGTGTTAATTGCTCAAATGAATTGTCATACCCCATATGCGAAGCAAAATTATTGTGTACATTTGTAATTTTCAAGTGTATTTTTACATAAATTTCAGTAACCAATATAAATTTTTTGCTTATTGGAAAGCTGATTTTATTATCTATCGAATCGTTATATTTTCAGGCAATTCTCCAGATTTTGACATTCCGTTACAACCTCCTTATAGTACACATGGGGTCTATATGGACCCCAGTAATGAGTTTTGCGGTTAACAAAAATAGTTATATTGTCCCAAAAACAGCACGTGTACTGTTAAAAACGAGGTCGGTACATTTACAAGATACATATAGTTATTGACGAAATAATTGATGAAAAATACTTTGAAAAAGCAATTATATTATAACAGTTGTTGTTTAATATACTCGGAAATATACTTGCTTCCATGAATATACTTGCTTCGTTATTTACGTACCCATACTGTTTTTGGGGCTAGAATTATTTCGATTTATAACTTATCTAACAAAAATCAAGTTCACTATACTGCAAATAATTCGAGATCGAATATTGTCGAGGCTTTTTGTGAGGATTAAACTAAATCGATAATCTTACTTAATGAAGTTATACACGCTTATAAAGAGTACACGCGTGGGCTTATGGGTCTCTCTCATCCTCTTGTGAGTGACGCGAAGCGAAAAGACCACACGGCCGAATGAGTTGAGAGACGAGTTTGGAGCTTTCGGAAGGAGCGGAGCAGCTTCGATCAGAGGGCGCACCATCGGGAACAAACTTTTACTTTTTTCGACTCTAAACTTTAAGCCGTACATCATATCTTTTTCGATAGAAGAACAATACATAAAACACGTTATTCGCCCACGTGTTGGTGCTTGTGAGTTTCGTGTACGTGATAGAAAAAGCGGCAGGGAAGAAGTAATTCATCATTTCCAGGGATTTCGTTTTTTTTTCTTTTTTTCATATTTTTCACACACGTACTATCGAAACTCATGAGGAAGCTTTATTTTATTACACATCCCGCGGAAACTGCGAGATTTACACAAAAGCATGGGCGTGCTCCCGTGTGCACGTATCCTGCCAACTCCTAACATTATCAATGTGTGCACAATTTTTATACGACTTATAACTTGGAGGTAGGAAAAAACGAGAGGAGACGAATCCCGAGATTGCAGCGGAAAGAGGGAGAGAGAGGATGTTCCGAGCAGGAATAAGAGATCTTGAAAATGTGTGCTGTGGGTCGAGAACGTGACCGGCGAGAGAGAAAAAAAAACGCGAAGACAAAGTAAAAGGAGCGAGAGGGGAGAAATGGAGAAGCAAAAAAGGATAACGGAAGGAAGAAAAGTCGAGACGTTGTTTCTTTTTTTTTTATTTTCTATAGCCTGGCTTCGGAAGGATGTTTTCTCTTTCTCTGGACGAGAGTCTGCATGATGCTGGTCACACAGGTCAGCATCACCTGGAGCAGGAGCGCAGCCGCGAGGATTGGAAGCGCAGGGTCGTAGGGAAGAGCGCAACGCAGAACATAAATTTCTCGGCGGGAGAGCCCCGGGGCCCGTTGAATCCTTCGTAAACTGAGATTTAGTACCGAAATCTGGTTGAAGTCTGCTCTGGCGCGCACTTTGTATCACAATTCTCGGGACGGGCCAACAGAGCCGGGCCAAGTGAGACGGGAAAAGAGAGCGAGCCCCGCCAGAGTGCAGAATCGGAGAGTTACGCGAGAATGTATACGGCCGGCAACAGTAGTCGATAAACGTGTCGGGGAAAACCTTCATCATACCTATATACGTATAAATAATCCTCCTCTTTTTTTTTCTTTCTCTCTACCCTTCTCTCTTTCTCCCTTCACCAGAACAAATCTCACAAAGCGATATCGTTTCCCCCTCTGTGCAGCACACGCGAGCACGGACGTGCCATTTTCACGACAAATGTGAATTATTTCCCATCCGAATCATCTCTATGTTTCCTTTCCTAAGAAGTATTCAACTTGGACCTACCTTGACGTATCATCTTATCTATATCTATATTAATGCGATTCGCATACTTCGATGACAGCCCGAAATATAAGTCGAACACTTCGGTGACTTTTGGTCACTTTGATGACCGTCACCGTTAGCCCACCTCTTATAAATCAATTTTTATTTCTATTTCAAAGTGGAGATATTAAAAAGTACGGAGAGACGGAATTGTAGAGCTCGAAGAGCTCTACAATTCTAAAAAAAGGATCTTCCTATACTCAAAATTGACCTAGTTATTTTCAAAAACGTCTTTTTCGTAGACGGCGTTCGGTACTTCGTAGGTTTCTCGGCAAGAGGGTTAAAACATAAAACATAGGGCACCCCTAGTACAAGGCATATTGTGTCCAATTGGCGACCTTCTCGGATGGATGAAGCACATTGTAATTTTTCATAAACAAATTCGGGTCATCAAAGTGATCTATATATATATATATTTATATTTATATTTATATACATATGTGCCTATATATAATATATAAGCCCATATTAGGTGCACAATATGATTTGCCATAGCGTTGACAAAGACGTGAGGTTAGTAGAGTGGGGAAACGGGAGAGTAGAGGGAACTTCTAAAAATTCAACGAGAGGCGAAGTAGCCTTCAACGAGAACAGATATATTATATATATCTGTTATTGGAAACAATGCGAAAATGGAGTCCCGTGATTGATAGAAGCATTAAAAAAGAATTAAATAAATATTTGGGCTTCATGACTATTAAATTTTTATTAAAGTTTCAATAAGGATATGTTAAGAAAAACCTGATAAGGACCTGACTAGGCTTATCCGATTGGGTCCTAATTTCCCAAGTCGTTACATGGTTGATGAGGACCTTGTCAGATTGCTTAGTCAGGTCGACCTGATCGGGTCCATGGGTAACACCCGAATGAAATTTACAATCGGGTAATGTAACCCTGAACGTTCTCAGTCGTAAAGTCGATTTATTTGTCAATAATTTTGTGTAAACGGAGATTCGTGTATTAATTAATTGTGAAAATTTCAAGGACTGCAAATTAAATATTGTAAGTATACTTTTCCGTCTCGGAATATTTGGTTTATTGCATTGTCTCCGTGAGAGTGAAAGGCTCAATTTGTCAATCAAAATAAAATTTTGAAGCGCTAGTTCTCCAATTGAACTAGCTGGCGCCCAATATTGTTTCAATAAAAAAAATAAGTAAACTATCCGTGCACAATTTTTAGAAGAGATCTAGCTAGATTCTAACCTGAATATTCCAATTTCCTGGTCACGATCCAGTCGGTGAATGTAACATTTTTACTTGGATTCCAATCAGAATCGATCATAAAATCTAAACAGGGAAACTAATATCAGATTCCGATGGGAATCCATTCAGGATGACGTTAGAAAATTTAATCGTTCGTATCCACAATAGAGTACATTTGGATTCTCATTTGCGGAGATCCTGTTGAAAACTGAAACGTACGATATATTACGTATAAGAACAAAAAACAAAAATAAATGCATGAATTTTATAAAAAAATAGCAAGCAAAAGAATCAATAAATCATGATAAGTCGGAATACAATTAGTCATTCTTTGGTAGTAAAAATATGAACATATTAAAGTATGAAAGTATTGGACACACTAAAAAGTGAATTTTCTGATCCATTTTTCTATTTTCTTCTCAATTCGACAATACAAAAAAGTATATAATACAATACAATTGTATTCTGCGGATTTTCTTATATTATTTATATAACATGCTCAGATATACAGTGTTGAGAATGTTGAGAAAATGTGATGGTGTGTTTCAGATTTGAAAGAAACGGTGATTGTTTGCTCAGCGAGTAATAAAATCTTTTTCCGAAGGACTTGAGAGAGTCGAAACTGAGAAAATAGCATCTTTTTCGAGTCTATCGAGCATTCGAAAGTCCCTTGCTCAAAGGGGTCTTTTGAAAGTTCCACATAAATACGAGAGAAGCCAAGGGCTGATTTCTGCGGTGCATATCTTCTTTGAGCCTCTCGCATACACGACCGGATTCAGAGACTGCAAAAAGCAAACATAGCAGATCGACGAAAAAGTACACGTTATGCACGAAAAGCAGAGTTCCCATTTCTATTGAATTTTTTTTTTTCTGATCGAGCGCAAACTGTATCGGAGAGTTTACCCATATAGTATCTGAGATGCAATATGCGATAGAACGGGGTGTATTCGTCTGGATCTTGGGACGACAAATGTTCCATATCTCTTCCGGAAATACGTCGAGGCATGGCCGTTCGGTGTAATATGCTCGGGAGGAGGGAAAGAAAAGAGCTCCGAGGAAAAAGTGAAGCGGGAAGGAGAAAATTTCTTTCACATACGTGACACGGTAATGCGAACGAGCTCGAGTGAGCAAAGAGAGCGGGCATCGGACTCTACGCAAGAAGACTCGTATCTTTCGCCGGAGGCTTTTTCACCCCGTCTAGCGCCACCGGAGCGTACGCGGTCCGCGCGCACGTCGTCTCTTCACGCTTCGCGTGTTACCTCGAACGGGCGGATGACTCGCGATCGGTTTTATCTCCGTACATCGTAACTCGTGGGGACGAGAACTCGCAGACCACAATGTGACAGAAATATGTATGATAAAAATATCCTGGAGCCTGATACGTTCTTACGTACGATATTATTGTCGTGATGAGAGCAAAAAAAGGGGGGGGGGGCGTAATATCTGTCATCCTGGGAATCGAGACTTTTTTTTTCCTCGCAGCGTCCACGAGAGACTTTCTTCCATATAGAAAAGATGACGCATCCTATTGGGCCATCCCGCGATGATGACCGGTGACCACTCGCCAGGATATTCGCACGTTGTCCGAGCAATGTGCGACTTATCGACAGCGTATGGGCTCTTTCTCTCTTTCTACCTCGTCACATCGTGTAAATTTGACGGATTTTTCCATCAGGCGATAGAAGAGGGATACACAGAGTTGGAACGAAATTATAGAAGTTAATGCAACTGGACAGGAAGGTTTCGGGCCAGGGAACATCGTTTTTCATCGCAGATGGAAGGTGTCACGGGCCTCATGCATTTTTTCCATGAAAAACCTTCATCAAGCGACTCTCATTTTATTTTTGTGCGATATAAATTACTCTTATAATTTTAACAACAATATTTTACCCCATCGTGATCGGCTTTGAAAAAATGTTTAATATAGATAAAATTTAATTAAAATTGGACATTTCTCTTTTCAGGGAAATTTTTTTTTTCTCATGCATATATCTATTTTTAGATTATTCAGTGATAACGGCTTTGATTAAAAATCTCTCCCTGGATATTTCGTTACTCTATAGCGTACGTATTAATTTGTGCGATACCGATGAATTCCCAGAGGACGTGCATCGTCCACTGATATCGACATACAAGCCTCGGATGAGCTTCGATGTCACTTTCCCGCATTTTTCCTCCCTCGCTTCTCGCTTTCGTCCTTATTAGCTGGATTTATCGCCATTTCTCATTACCGCACGATGCAACTCTTTTTCTCCTTTTTTTTACCTTTTTCTTCATATATCCAAGACGAGACGGTGGCCTCTGATCGTAAAAGCCCAGGACTATGGACGTTCCACCAGCGAAGATCCCTTATTTCATTTTCGCGTCGAGTATCCTTTTTCTCTCACAGTTTAAGAGATAGATAGAAAATAATAACAGCGAGGATATAAAGCTGCAATATCGTTCAAGTCAGCAATTCTCCAGAGAAAAAGAGTTAATTACAAGTGAATGATAATAGTGTCTCTATTTAAGTATAATAATACATTTATGAAGCAGTGTGCAGAAAATTTAAATTATTTTCATTCCTAAAAATATTTATTGATTAATTATTATTGACTGCTTTCAACCTAATTCCTATTTGGACTTCTCTGTAGTGATTTCGAGCAAAAAAGCACGCCATCCCTTTGGATCTCTGATGATATCACATTTTCATTTCCTCGCAATTTTTTTTAAATTCTATTCAGCTTTCAGAATCATTGGAAGGTACAACTTTGATCATGAGATATATTCCATCGTGCTAGATATGTCATCAATTTTTCGTAATTCTATCACGCGACAGTTCGCTCCGAAGTTATCTAACACATTATTTTCGATTGAACAATTTTTTTTTTCAAAAAAGTAATCAGGATATCCAATGTGAAATTTCACAATTTATAATCCAGGCTTTTTAGGTACGATAAAAATTGTTTGGTGTTGTTGCAGGTCAACGATTTTCCATAATATATCTTGATTTTTCGATTTCGTTTGTTGCGTCGCATCGCGTCATTCTCCCAAACTGCAATTATTCTCTATTTCGTAATACCACAGAAAATTCGTGCAGATTTTTGAAAAATTCCATAGAAAATTATTTTAATATATTAGATGCACGATAATACTATCCCAAAGTACAGCAAGTATTATGATAACGACGTTTTAGGTTAAATGATGCACAGCTTTTTATAAACTTTGTTTAAAATGCATTTTTTTGTTCACGTTATTATGCTTAATGGTTTCACGACTGTTACTGACAGAAAAAAAGCGACTCGCGTCATATAGGATACATTGCTCTCAGCTATAAACGTACACACAAATGAACGTACTTAAAAGAGCGAACGTATAATGTGTGCTTGTTGCATGGTGCAGCAGTAATCCGGGAATTTGCAATGTTCGCGAATTGTCGTTGTTTCACGGGTTTTACAAAAAGAGGGAAAAACTGTGGTCAAGCGCCAGCAACTGCAAGTATACGAGACTCGCTGTGCTGGGGAAAGTGAAAGGATAATTCAAAGAGAAGGTAGATGAGATGAAAGAAAAAAAAGGACAAAACCCCTGGAATTATTGTGTAGACGATTTTTCGTTCAACTATTTGCCCCCAGTAGTATTTTTTTTGCTTTGCAAACAATGTACCCAAAATAATTTCATTTATTCGCAAAGTTAATGGTCGGAATCCAGAGAAAACATTTCGTCCGAAACAGTACCTGCACCCTGAAACAACAATAATTTAAAAAAATTAACGAATATATTTTTTTCTTACGATACATATTCCTGAAAATGGTTAAACAAAAAAAAATCATATATCCAATTACGATATTGAATTTATTCTCGATTTTGAATTTCTTATCGAATAATGAAAAAAAAATATATGTATATAATATTACACGTTCCGTTAGTTCGTGATTGATGAGAATAGACAAAATTTCGATTTTTTTCTTTTGCCATTCGAATTTTCACGTAGGATACGACTCGCGTGCCAACACGTTCCAAGGGAACGTTCAAGGTATATACTTTTGTACAGCAATCCATGTATGTAATACTTGCACGGTACATATACTCGCTACTAGAGCAAGATTTTACCGAAATCTTGGCACGTGCCTTCTCCCCGCGTCTCCAGACATAATCCGCTATCTCGGCGTTCACGTAGTACCTTAAACCTGTACCGAGTTATATATATACATACATATATTCACTCGAGTCATGATGAACAGCCAATGTGTGAAAGTGTTTCCTACTCGCGGACCCTCGCAAGAAAGTGACGAGCCAATGATAAGGAATTTTTCATATATATTCCTTATCTACCTGCCCAAGCAGAAAATTAAAAAATAAATATTTTACAATAATTATTTCTGACAAGTTTTCCAAGGTGGTTGTAAAATTGCAGTTTTTTAAATTTATTTTCAAGTCAAGTTTGGGTAGTACACCCGCAAAAGGAGTTTTTTAGGAATTTGTTAAAATTTTGCATATACTATATTTGATGCCATGTGCATATGTGTATTAAACTTGAAGAAGTTTCTCTGCATAGAATTCGAGATACTCGTTATCGAAAATCACAATTTTTTCTCTTCTCCCATAAAAGCACATGTTAAATATTATTGCGATCTTCAACTCTATATATCTTAACTTCTAAGAAGTAGAACTTATTCTTGAAATTTGGCCCAGCTTTTTATAGTACTTCAAAAAAGCTTTATTTTATTAGTTTTAAAAAAATGTTATTCCTAAAACATTTTATTCCTAATTTTCATACATATGTATCAAGTACGGATCACCTTGGATGGTGATTATTTAAAGCATTAGTTAAAGCAGAGTTAATATATCAAGTTTATATGCCAACTACCTTAAAAGTTATCACGTGTTTTGAAGATTTTTGAAAAAAATAGAAAGAGATACTTTTAAACCCCTTCAAAAATTCGCAAAATTTTTGGAATTTTTTTTTTCAATTTTTAAAGCAACAACGCGACCGCTTTTTCCTTTTTAAAATTATTGAATTGGTATTTTGCTGTTCTTCTAGGCGCATACTTCATATAACTTCGCATAATATACGCTCTATCCTGATGAATCGATTATAGGCCTCATGTCTTTTTTAATATAGGATTTTAGTATGATAATAAAGATAATCCGTGTATAAAATTCTAAAAAATTTTATTTCATAATTTTCACGTGACTCCAACATTAAAATGTTATTTGCGCTGATGGAGCTAATACCTTATTAAATTTTTTTTTAGGTTTGTTTATTATAAATGAGCATAAAAATATACAGAAGTATTGATAATGAAAAAAAATGAGTATATGTTCTCCCATAGAAACACGTTTAAATAAGCTTTCTAACTGTTAAGCTTTCCATATTTGTAATTAATTTTTCTCCCCTTTTAAATTAACTTTTTATTAAATCTGAACAAGCTAAACCAATGGGTCTGTGAATATTCCACGAGACACGAGAGGAGTGCATGGAAAGAAGTACGATTTCGAAAACAAAAAAATAGTAAAAATGGTAATAACCACGTCTGTGGATGGAGATGTGAGAAGGGAGAAGTAGAAGAGGATGCAAGCTCTGTCTTTCGGTCCCTCTCGCTTTCTCTACTTCGACCCTTTCGGAGACTCCAGTTTCGCCGCTACACACTCGCTGCTTACTCGCTCCGAACGCGAAATCTAATTTTACGCTCCGTAAGCTTCCGCTAGAGAAAGAGAGAGGGAGAGGGAGGAGAAAGTAAGAGAATATCGCGAACAAACCTGCTGAACTCGCGGGACTCCGGTAGACTGTCCGATTTCTCCTAGCGACCCTTGTCGAGAGCAGTCTCCTACTTTTTGCCTATAACACGCTTGCGTCCCCAAGGACTCGCCGAAGCAACAATGCCGTTTCCTCCCCCCCAGTGAGCAATTAATAATTGAAATAAATTGTAAAGTAAATAAATACATCTGCAGGGAGTTTTCTCAAGCATGAAACTCGTGGCTTCGTGCCAGAGATGGAGAAAATAAACCATGCGAAGAGACGAATTTTGCCCTTGTAAATAATTTTTCGATTACACGAATTTTCGCTAAACGCAGCGTACGAAATTTGAAAAAATTTCGTGCTATTGTTTAAACAAATACAATGGCAGTACGTTAACTCTACTCTTCACATCTCTACTCTTGACATTATTTTTTCGTATTTCATCTTGAATGTGGCTGCTTTAAAAAAATGGACTATTTTGGAATAAATTTATACTCAAAAAAAAACTCTTCTGCAGTTTTAAAAAGCCAAATTTAGCTTAAAATATGGTCTTGAGTAGTGAAGAGTAGAGTTAACGTACTGCCAATACATTTAATCGATCTCAATATAAGCAATAGTATTTTTTTCATAACATACATTTATTTGTATGGGGCCATATAAAATCATGTAGGCCTGTCAAAGATAAATGAATTATAGTATTTTACTTATGAAATAAGTTCTTTATTGCACAGATCCACTTTTTATTTATTACTACTTGTGCGATATATTTGAAATCTGTTGACGAGTGTACGTACTTGATACTTTTTTTCGTTGAATTTTCACGCGAATCTTGAAAAGTTTAAAAAAGTTGCAAAATTGATGAGCAAAAGAGCCTGATGTGCAAAAAACCAATGTACGAACAGGTGGCCCAAATTCGCACGAATCCGAGGGATGAAAAACGGAAAAACGAGAGAAGTGAAACAAAAAAGAGAGAAAGAAGATTCATCTCCATTTATTTGTCTTTATGCAGTAGAGCAAACGAGTAATCCCCGACAATGCAAGCTTGGACAGATCGTCGATCATTCCCGGAACTTCAAGCTGCTCGTATTCAACGGTATTAACGGCGAAAAAGCGGTACAACGGTGGCGGCGCAAGGATGGGGAAAACGAGAGAGACTTCGAAAACGATTTCACGTGTGCACGCACTTCTCCAGGTTATTTCAAACAAATTCATTATTATTTAAACTTTTACATCAATACTTCGTCAATGTTTATCACACATTTCAACAAAAGTATACATTTCAAAAAAAATAATTAGTTAAGGTGGTCTGATGATGGGCGCCTTCAAACTTTTAGGTTAAGCATGCAATGCAAAGACAAAATTATTCATCGAAATTTTTTCCAAGACATTTGATTCAAAATTTCTATTAAGGTAGTTCTACCGTGGTTCTATGGTAAAAATGGTTTTCTATAGAATTTCTTAAAACTTTGTACATGTGTTCTTTAACATGGTGCTCAAATGTGTGTCAAATTTGAAAAGGTTTCTCTACCTAGAAGACGAGATATTTATTGTGGAAAATCATATCTTTTTGTAACTTTCCATAAGAGCTTGTGTTAAAAAATGTGATTTTCAACATGAAATATCCTGATATCTAGATAGAGAAACCTTTCAAAATTTGGCACCAACTTTTATACAGCATCAAAGAAGGTTTATCTAGTTTTTTTTAAAAATCTATAGAAAAAAATTTCAACTGATGATTTTACCTTTACTTTATATAAGAAGCAAATTTTTGAACGGACTGTCGCGGTAGAAATACCTTAACGTTCTTTTTGGTGTAATATGAAAAGGTATGCCAAATTTAAAGATACTTCACTATCTAGAAATCGAAATATTTATCGTCAACAATCACGACTTTTAACACAAGGCTTATGAGAGATAGCCAAAATTTCTCATTTTAAAGAATTAATATCTCAATTTCTAGCAAGCGAATGATATTAAAATTTGGACGCAAGACAAGTAACATATTAATCTCAACATACACCAAATTTCATAACAAAATCTTGGATAGCCAGAAATCATCGGACCATCTTAAACGACGTAATATTGATAAATAATGAAAGAAGAACTGAAAACGAACAAAAATGCAGTAAGAGTGAAAAATTTATAACAAGCAAAGCAGATATAAGAAAAAAAAAGTTGTCTTTATCAAGCTTTATATACAGATATTCTGCAATGAGTACGGATTGAGTAAGATTTTCCGGATATTTCGTGTGCAAGGGTCAATAGGAATTCGAAAAAGATTCCAGAATGGAAACAAGGGGAGAAGGCACGGATCGACGCGGAGAAAAGGATTCCGGGCACAAAGTGAATTGTAGCGTAGAGGAAAGATGGCGACGAAAACAAAGGTACGGTTCAACAGCAAGGAGAGAGAGAGGGAGAGGGAGAGAAGAAGGGAGAAAAGGAGAGAGAGAAGATGAAAAAGGAAACGAGAAAGACCTTTGGGGACGCGCACGCTTGTGCTTGTGCGGTAATAGCGAATATCCGATGAACGCGGTTTCGGGACACAGAGAAATCGCCTCGACCACCTGCGTTTTGTCCCATCCTCTTTCACCAACCCTCTCCAATCCACATTTTTTACTTCTTACTTTCATTCCTCTTTCTCTTTCTCTCCCGATTCGTCCATTCGCTTCGAATGTGAAAGGAACGAGGACGAGAGGTCGAAAGAGACGAGAACACATTATACTATATATATATATATATATATATATATATATATATATATATATATATATATATATA
>JAPYYW010002030.1:0-23343 GCA_030522545.1 Cremastinae sp. A BG-2022a | reverse complement strand
TATATCTATATTGTCTAAAAATGGCTATTTCATGGTTCAATTGTTCGAAAAATACGTAGACGAAAATTCTAAAAAAAATTGTATTCACGTATTTCATATAAAAAAATATTCTCTCCAAATTTCAACGAATTTTTATCATTTCGTTATATGTAGCCAACCTCCTTCAGGAGGTATTATCGTTTCTCACGTGAAAATTATTTTCCAACTTTTTTCGCTAAAATTTGGCACAGGTAAACCTTCTTAAAATTTAGCATAGCTCTTTATTTTACTTCAAAGAAGCTTCCTTCAGTTTTTAAAAAAAATCCTAAAATTATGATTTTTCAAATGTTCATACATACGTTGCAAGTACAAGGTACCTTGGAAGACCTTAAATTTTGAGTATGTTGCTCGTGAAATAATTTGCAACAACTTTTCTTAATTGACTTAAGCTCAAAAATCACATGATATGGAAATAAATTGAGATAAAAACTTTTTATTTGACTGTACCTATAAAACTACCTTCATTCGATCGTCAAAGAATGAATGACGATTCACGAATCAATTTTGTAAGTTTAATCAAAAAATTAAACAGGTTCTTGTACTTTAAAATATTTTTTCACATATAAACTAACGATACAATATTTTTTTAAGATTCGACATAAACTCTCACGAGAAGCTTTAACAATTTTTACAGCTGCATTAAAAAAAAATACGATTTTAATTTTATTCTTTTTTATGAATCTTTAAAAACCTATACTCGAAGATATCTCGAAAATATTCAAAAAATGTTCATAATTTTGAGATAATCTCAAATTTTAAGAACTCACGAATGAAATATTTATCAAAGCTGTCGATAAATATTCAAATGTGGCAGAAAATTTTCGGATAAATAGTGGGCGAAAATTGTATAGTGATTTTTTATGATTTTAAAAATTGCACACATACATTATTGTTATGGTCATTTGAATCAATATAAGACAATTTATGATTCAAGTTTAAATCAGTCTCGAGTATTTTATAAAACGTTAGAATGAAAGTAATATGCGAAATAAATGTCCAAGGGAGATTGTCTTTGAGCCACGTTTCACGTAAATTCACTTCATGACATGACACTTGGACGTGGCAGGACGCGAGAGTCACTTTGCTCGAAACGTTATCGTCTGTTGAGCGAATTGTACGTGGGCAGTTCGCGCTTTCGTGATCAACAGCGTCTGACGTGAACGAGATAAACTGTACTTGTATTAAAGCAAAAATTTAGAAAAGTCAAAATTGTCGAGCCTATATACTTAAGGATGAAAAAGAAATTTTATTGCTGACAAAAATGAGTTTGACGAAATTTGGACTTTAAGATTTTTTCCAATTATTTTCCTGCTAAAATATCGTTTAACGATTAAAAGCATACTTTTCAAACATTTTTGTCATTTGGTATTGATTAAGCAATTAAAATCTTTTCTATCAAATTTTCAAGACATCAAAGGCTAACTTAACACAAATAATAACAGAAAAAAATTCTTTTTAGTTACAATCTAATAGAGTTTAACACATAATTATGTTTAATTCATATTTTTTACAAGAAATTAACAAATTTCGTGCACACAATATACAAGAAAATAATGAGGATTTAATAATTACTAGAATTTCTGATTCTCGAGAAAATCTTATCTCGCGGATACGGAACGTAAATTAACGCGCAAACAATACTTGATTAATCAGAGCATTCGTCCGGGTAACAGAAAAGTTAAACAAAATGGAAGACGATGCGGAATATAGCGATGGAATGGAGCACTGACGTTCGAGGAGTGATCGACCGCGCGTCATAAAACTCGTTGATATATGTCCTTGTTTAAAAACCGTGTGCGTCAACGAACGATCGTTTCCGACTAAATGTCCGAACATCAAATAATATACGACGTCGAATTTGTCTCGTTTCACCTCGAGCATTTATCCCAAAATAGCTCGAAGTTTTAATTAACATTTTTTTCGGCTCTAGGCTCGTTACATCCTTTTGTCGTGTCTCGCTCGGTTGCCTCGGCGTATAAACGGCGCTTGACCTTTCAATCGTCTCGAAAAAAAATCGCGGACCCATTTGGAATATCGGAAATAGTTCAAACCCATCCTGAACGTACGACCGACTCGATTCCAACGATATTTTCTATTAATATTCGTGCGTTACCCTTTTTTTCTCTCTCTTTCGCTCTTCAAAGCTACAATAACACTGCAGGATACAATAAAAACTAAAAATAGCTCAAGTTATTATGAGAAAAGCCATTAAAATCGTTCCAACGTTGAAGTTTTCTCCATCGTGAATCAGATTAAATTTCATCGGGGTTCGCAATCGTCGCGATTTGTTCCTTTGTTCGCCAAAGGCCTTAATACGCACAACAAGGAAAAATTTGAAATACATTTTTTAGCAAATGTCCATGAATACGATTATGCTTTGAATTTCAAGATAAAGTGTCTTATGAGAATTCATACCAATTTATTTGACAAATGTATTACAAATATGACGATTTTCTAGAGAATTTCGATGCGTTATAAAAAATTTAAGGATTTCTTCCAAGTCTGAAAACTTTTTACAAATTTTTAATAACGTGCTTTTTACTGCAATTGGAGAAAACTAAAATAAAGGGTCAAATTTTTAAAAAATAAGAGTCTATTTAGTAACGTTAAAACTTTTATTAAAGTTGTTGCTTCGATTAAGATTAGGAAATCTGTAAATGCTATTGCTATATAGAACTCTGGGTAACATTTTATCGTCAATTATCGTTAATAATTAATACGAAAGGACCGAAACCTCAAGTTTTTCCTAGTGCTTTAAAAGTATGTTTAATGAATACAATAAATATTTTTTGTAAAGAGTCACCCATATGCAAAACAATTGCTTTTTGAAAATAAAGGTACGGAATTGTGTTCTTTCATCTACTCAATGTTAAAAATCGACTTTTCAATTACGAATATTTTCATTATGGAATTTGATCCTAAAATGATACATTTTTGATAGATATTTTTGAGGTAGTTCTCCAGCGAAGGTCCATATTTTGTGGGGGCACAAAAAAATTATAAAAATAAGTGGTTCATTTTTTATAAAACGCATGAATATTATATATCGATTTGTTTATTTACTTATTTGTGCTATTTTCAATACGCGTTGCCAAATATTTGAAAAAACGATGGAGATCTGCGATTTATAGCTAAAATTTCAATTAATTCTATTTTACTTTATTAGAAAGCCCGGTAAATGGCCCATACTTTTTTTTAATTGCATAATTTTTAATGACAAACAAAATGAGAGGTTTTTCATTTAGATCTACAATATTCAACAACACAAAAACCCAAATAAATGTTTGCGTGTTAAAAAGTACATTTTCAATTGAATTTTTCTCGAAAATGACATCGACAACGTCCCTCGATTTTTTTTGTAATAAATCAGGTACTACTGAATTAACTGATATATCCAATATATAAGAATTTTCTGCAGACTTTCGTTTGGCTGGAGAACTACCTTGATAAAAGCCTGACCGTTGCGAATAACGCCGTCTCTTACTTTTTTTTCCGAGTAACAAAAAAGCTAGGTGGGAGTCTGCTCGAGTGGCAACGAAAAAAGACGGATATTTGAACAATCGTGCGAGTCTCACCGTTCTGGAGGACAAGCAGGCGTCGTTCAAGTACAGATGATGAGTTTCCCAGCGTCGAAGGAACTTGCTGGAGAGAATCTTGCTGACTAGAGTCCTCGTGTGATTGAGGTAACAGACTTGAATGTCGCCCTCCTCGAGGGGCTTGAAGCGAGGTCCGGCGGGTCCGGGACTGGGGCTGGGACTGGAGGATCCGCTGGCGGAGGAGCACCCGGTGCTCTGTTGCTCGAGATTGGGACAGGAGCGGGCGGCGGGCAGGCAGCTCGTGGCGTCGAGGCTCTCGGGCTTGAGACTCTTGGAGACGGGCGTCGGGCACTCGCCGCCGAGGGTGCCGGCGATCTCGTTGACGAGCGGCGAAGCGACGTCCGAGTTCCCGCCGGACGAGAGTTGGGGCGAGCTCGTGCTGGTCGTCTCCTGCCTCATCGCGCCGCCGTTTACCGAGAGGAATCCGTAGTAGTTTGACGCCGGTTGGGCCTGGGAGACGTTGAGCTTGGCGGCGGAGGCGAGCGCCGCGGGGCTCGACGACAGCGACGATCCGTCCTCGGTCTCGGTCTCGGCGTAGTTCCGATCTAGATCCTCCTCCTCCTCCTCCTCGTCCTCGTCCGGCTCGCTGAAGCCGTTCTCAAGGGAGGCCAGGTCGTTGACGGAGCACGTGAGCATGCTCGGGGACTTATTGGCGGCGTCGTTGCTCGACGGTGGCTCCGGGCGTCCTCGGAGGGCGTTCCTCGGGGCTGCGGGACGGCAAGAAGCGGCCGTCCTCGTCGCGTTGTCGAGGTTCGTCGACTTCTGGTAAATATTGTGGCTCGCGTAGTGGGAATGCCTCGAGGAGGACGACGACCTCGTCGAGTGGTCGCTCCCGCTTACGGGCGAGGGCGAGCTCGAGCACGCCTCGCCGTTGCTCGAGTTCGACGAGTCCGAGGAACGAAGGCGCAGCAGCAGCTTTCTGCGCCACCTTCCACCGCCGCCATTGCTGCTGCAGCCGCTCCCGACCCCACCTGAGCTCCCCCCGCCGCCGCCGCCGGCGGCGCTCTTCCCCTTGCCCGGATTCTCCGTCGGACTGCCCGAGCGGATGTCGTTGTCGACGACCCGGACGTTCGTCATGAACGAGAGCCCGGCCGCCGAGGAAACGGACTCGGAGACGCGAGCTCCGGCCTCGAGGTTGTTCATCGAATTGTTCGCCAGGACTTTGGCAGCCTCCGGCTTCGGTTCCGGGGACAGCGGGTCCGCGTCGAGGTAGTCCGCCCGGATCCCGGGCAGCGTGTCCGTGCTGCTGCCGCCGGAGATGGAAACTTGGTCGATGAACCGTATCGAGGACGAGCCGGAACCCTCCTCGCTCATCGCCTCGGAGTTCCGTCGCTGGGCAGCGCCCGGGACGCCGCTCGTCGGTTTCTCCTGGCTCGGAAGCGTCGTCGTCGTCGTCGCCGTCGTCGTCGTCATCGTCGTCGTCGTTCCTCCCGACGCCTCGCTCGTCATCCTCGACGTCCTCGCGAAGGGACTCTGGAAACAGAACATCGCGTTTCGAAGATCCTACGCGATCGCTCTATTTCATCGACCGAAGCTCGTTCGCCGATTATTTTCACGTCGGCGTACACAGCTTGCGCTCGCTCAACGTCGATGCGTCGAGAGATAACAAACGCGGAATCGTGACGTAGCGCGCTCTCCGTACAGAGATTGGGAGGAGCGAGCCGAGGCAGGTGTTGGCCCGATCGAACGCTATCGAAACGTCACGACGAGGACGTCCACTTTTCAATCCTTCTCCCGTTCTTCCCTCGATCCCGCGCCTTCTTCTTTTTTTCCCGCAAACCGAGACTCTCGAGGTTGATCCGAAAATTACCCGAATTTTCGTACCTCGCTGCAAATTTAACAAACTTTTATCCTCGATCGCGACTCTCGTCCGAATCCAGAGAGTTTTTAAACGCAATCCTCGCGTCAGATCGCTTTCTCTTTCTCTCTTTTATATTCTCTGTATCTCGATCTATCTCTCTTTGCCGATATTCTGGCCCGCGAAACTCATCAAGGGCGATAATCCGAGCGTCTATTTATCGCGACGATCACAATCCCCTTATTTCCGTCCACCTCTTTATTCTCCCCTGTCCTTTATTTTTTTCTTTGCCCTTCGAAACGACTCGCGGTACATCTTGCTCTCCCTCTTTCCCGCTCCTT
The DNA here is from genome assembly GCA_030522545.1 of Cremastinae sp. A BG-2022a. Taxonomy (NCBI): domain Eukaryota; kingdom Metazoa; phylum Arthropoda; class Insecta; order Hymenoptera; family Ichneumonidae; species Cremastinae sp. A BG-2022a. The sequence goes on along the minus strand of JAPYYW010002030.1, from coordinate 17,569 downwards.
CGTCGCGCCGACCGTTTTATCTCCTATTGTGTGTCAGAGAGGATAATCGTATTCTGATCAGCCTCGCAGGACATCACTCGCGATCCCGTGAACAATCGCCCGCGATTAATTTGCCGTCGACGCGCACAAGATTCCCACCGACATATATTTCTTCCGAGTATTAAAAAATCATGTTTTCGTCGAATTAATATGGCGATAAACGACCGAGGAACGTCACACCCTTCACTGTACTTTTTTTTTTGTGTAATTTTTTTCTTCCGCACTCAACTACGAGATTCTTTGTTTCTTCCCACTGCTCGAAGGTCCCGAGGTCTCGGACGAGCTACGGCTTTGGAAAATCGCGACGCGAAGGTTGACGACTCGGATCAATTTCATCGTATCCGAACGACGACGTTTTGTTCTTCCTTCCCGCACGAGACGCGACGCGAGCGTGCTTCGCGGAGCCCCGACGAGTGTCACGGGGATTCGACAACGAACTGGCACTTGTCAGATTATTCTCCGCGGCCAACACTCGATGTTTCGCGTCGGTGGGGAATCGCTGACGCGATATTTTCAACGAATTCACGACCCGTCGAACCTTCGTCGCTTTTCGGCGTCGGGACACACTGCGGGCTCGCACTTTTTGTTGTCGACCGAGACACGCGGGAGGGGAAAAAAAAATTTGATATATTTCGCCGGACGCGAAAATAGAGTCGAGAAACGTGAGACAGACGTGTCTCTCGCGGATCCGAGGCGTAATAGCGTCTCGAGACTCTCGTCGCAGAGTTATACAAAAAAAAACCGAGCGAAGCGGGCGTCAGGTATTGTGGGTAGAAACGAGAACGATGTGCGCGCGCGCATTTGACTCCGCGCGCGCTTGCGGACACCGCGGAAGCGAGAGAACGCGGAGAGACGGTGGCGCGTGCAGCTACCGTTCGCAAGCTCGCCCGGATCGATCACTGCGCTTCGAGGCGTCTCTCGTGCGCATCCCGCTTCCTGTCCTCGTTCATCCGAAAAAAAAAACGTTTTTGAGGTTATCGTTCTTCCTCTCCGCACAATTAATCGACAAAAATCCTATATTATTCAACAAATTCTTCCCTCACTCACGTTCTCGAATCAATCCGCCAATATTTTCATGCTTTTCCTACTACCGATATCTCGTTTACGATTTTAATAATTGAGTCCCGCGCAGATAAAATATTGGAACAGCGATTCTAGTGTTTTCCGTCGGATCAGGAGGCATTAGGAATGTTTGCGGTGTGATAAAGAAATTTAGGGAGCGAATTCACGAGAATTTGCAGATAAGACAAAATTTATATGCCCTCGTTTAATCCCATAAAGTAGAACAAGTTCATTTTCGTTTCGTGAAATATATTCGTCACGTATATTCCTCATCGGGTAATAATAATAATAAAATATTTTTGCAATCGTGAATAGACGCGCCAATGCACGCAACACTCCGAGCGTAATGACGAATAGACGAATAAACACGCGATGTGATTCGAGAAACGTTTGCAACCGAGATTCATTTATCAGCGCGCTCTTCGCATCTCAATGACTTTTGTCCCATGTTTCTCCGTATGTAAAATGCGGAGCACGATCAGTACCGGTCAGTGACATGGAAATTATTCAAAACTCAATTTATCTATTTATTTTTTTCATTAACAAGTATGTAGTCACAGGTTATTGCCGCAGCTCCGACGCTTCACACACAGTCATTGTAAATTAGAACGTCAACATTATTTTTTCACATTGTTACCAATAATTAATGTTATTTGGATTTATACATTGATCAAATAAACTTCGTTTCTATTGTTTCGAAGGTATATATCGATTTGTATATCAAAAAAAAATTTTTTTTTTAAATATTGAATACCTATTTAGTCATTTTAAAGATTTCAAAAGTTTTTTTTTTAAATTAAGATATTTCTACTGCGACAGTCCGTTTAAAAGTTTCCTTCCTATGTAAACTAAAGGTAATATCATTAATTGAAATTTTTTTGATGCTTTGATGCTGTATAAAGGTTGGTGCCAAATTTTAAAAGGTTTCTCTATCTAGATATTAGGATATTTCATATTGAAAATCACATTTTTTAATACAAGCTCTTATGGAAAGTAACAAAAAGATGACTTTCAACAATATCTCGATTTCAAGATAGAGAAACCTTTTAAAATTTGACACACACTTGAGCACCACGTTAAAAAACATATGTGCAAAGTTTTAAGAAATTCTGTAGAAAACCATTTTTACCATAGAACCATGGCAGAACTACCTTAACTACCTTAACTACCTTAACTCAAAAATAAAAATAGATAAATTGTCTGAAACTTGAAAAATCAACGTATCTCATTAGTACCAACACAAAATTATCAAAAATTGTTTTTTTCCGCTCAGTATATGATTTTAATAAGTGTATAGATTTTTAGAGTATAAAAAGCGGTCGTAAAAAATATGTTCCATGCCTCTTATTTTTTTAATCGCTCGTTTCACTCTCTTCCGCTATCGAGATAAATTTTATTTGCGGTCGAGTCACCGCACGGTTTTATTATTCCGGAACCGCGGCGGTTTTCTAGTGAAAAATGTCAGAAAAGCCTCGCTATATCGAGACTGCGATAAGGCAAGGCTGCGTCAAAGAATAACAACAGAAATAATTACATATCGAGGTATTTTAGAATAAAATAATTATTCATTTCGATCACTTGCCCTCGACGGGCGTTACAATAATATTTTTATACTAATATTTGTATATAAGTATTGCAAAAATTGGTTACAATTTAGTTCACGATCGTGTGTACGAGTATACGAGTAAAAAAATATTTTTATATGGCGTATTAAAGTCGTTCTTGGCTTACGAGGAATGGTTGAACGACAGGCATTTTTCTACTTGCTCCTGCGGAAGTAGCAATCCTTCCCGGCCTTCAGCCATCCAGGCCTCGATCTCCTCGACCCTGTGAATAATCGAGGAACATTTTTAAAACGAGCAGGAAAAATTGATACATTTATGGGTCAATTGAAAAAAAAAAAAATTTATTGTAATTTTAGTAGACTCAACGCACGTGCGCGGCACGAAGGTAAAATTCTCGACTCCGTCCTCGGTTATCAGGACGTCGTCCTCGATTCTCACACCACCGAATCCACGAAGCTTGGCCATCCGCTCGGTAACGATGAATTTACTTTGATCGGGATTGGCGAGAGCGCCTTCCAAAAGCTGCGAAAAATCAAATATTTGCATTAAATAAAACTTATTTTTACGTTTACATAATATAAAATTTTTTTGAAATAATAAATAAAAATCATTTGTATGATATTTAAATATCAAAGAGTAATAAAAATGAAAAAAAAAACTTACGTAATCGATGAAATAACAGCCAGGTTCGATCGTGAGCACCATTCCCGCGAGCAGGGTTCTCGCGGTTCTCAGTTTCCGGACTCCAGGCTCTTCGGAGCGCGTTGGATTTTTCGGCAAGTATCCACCGACCTCGTGAACGTCGAGACCGAGCAGATGACCCAGCCCGTGCGGTTGGAATATCTCGTTGAGTCCAGCGTCTATCATTTCATTGACCTCGCCCCGGAGCAAGCCTCCTTCCTTCAAAGATTCCAGCATGACCCTGTTCGCCAACAGATGCATATCCGTCCATCTGACTCCGGGTTTCGCAGACTTTATCACAGCATTTCGCGCGTTCAACACCGCGTTGTAAACCATTTTCTGATCTTCCGTAAATTTCCCGTTCGCGGGAAAACTACACGTTATGTCCGCGGCGTAGCCGCAATAATTTCCACCCATGTCGAACAGACTATAATGAGATAAAAGTAAAAAATAATTAATTACAAAATATAATGTTTTATGTATATTCAAAGAAGTATGTACATTTTCATAGACAGTAATTTCTAAATGTCTCACTAAAACTTTTCTTTCTTTAATTATTTTTGAAATTATTTTTAATCCTTTTCAAATATATTTTAAGGTAGTTCTCCAACCAAACGAAAGGCTGCAGAAAATTCTTATATATTGGGTATATCAGTCAATTGAGTAGTACCTAATTTAATATAAAATAATCGAGGAGGGTTGTCGATGTCATTTTCGAGAAAAATTGAATTGAAAATGTGCTTTTTAACATGCAAACATAGCCCAAGATGATAATTATTTACAATTATTTAGGTTTTTGTGTTGTTAAAGACTGCAGATCTAAAGTAAAAAAACCTCTCATTTTGTTCGTCATTAAAAAATTTGCAATTAAAAAAAGTATGGGTCTTTTACCGAGCTGTTTAATAGCATAAATAAGTAAATAAATACATGCATATACAAAAAAATTAACCACTTATTTTTATAATTTTTTGATGCATCTCTGGTGCCCCTACAAAATACGAACCACCGTTGCAGAACTACTTTAATTATTGAATAGTTAATAGTCTGCTATATAATATACTATTTTATCAACTATTTATAACTTTTGTTTATTTTAATTCTTAATATACACAAATAATATTTTTACCACATGTCTCCATCTTTTATGAGTTTATTGTTAGGCGCTCCAGCGTGTCCGTAATGAAGATAGGATCCATTATGTCCACTCCCGCAAATGCAAGTGTACGAAACGTGTCGACATCCGCCGATCGAGTAAACGTAGTGCTTGAATAGTGACTCGGCCTGGAATTCCGTGAGACCTGTGCGCACGTTTCGCATCACGACTTTGTGGGCGTCTGAACTAACTTTGGCCACGTATCGGAGTACTTTGAGCTCCTCGTCTGTCTTGATAACTCGGCTGTGAGAAAAAAAAACATAAAGCAATAAAGGAAAAGTCTTTGAGTATTCTCGCATCCATTATAATTATCAAATCTTACAAAATTTACTATTTAAAAATAATTTAAGAACAGTGACAGCCTTATTTATTTTAAATTTCAGTTGCCAGTCTCTGTACGAGATAATTTTCCATCCTTTCGGGATCATTTCTCAGCGTCAGAAGAGCATTGTAGTCGAGAGTGACAACTCGAAAACCCAAATTCTTCATGTGTCGTATTCGCATTTCTTGGGGGCCGATCAGGCTCCTCGTCCCGCGACAGAAGTGCTCGGGTAAATTGATCAAAACGGCAGTCTTTTCCAGAGGACTTTGGGACAGCGAGAAAATGGGTTTTCCGGAAGTATCGGAGTGAATGAGAATGTCCAGAGTATAGAGATCGATCGTGGAGAGATGACCGAGCATAACGGCCCTGCTCAATTTTTTCTCGCGGCCGACGATCCTGGAGAGTGGCTCGTAAACGAGATCCGTGACGCGTCTTATCCTTGACCTCATGAAAACTTTTTTCTCGTGTTGCATGTCCGGCACCATGCGACTGACGTATCGTTTGCTCTCGATGGTCATCGCTCTGTCCAGGAAGCATAATTTTTCCCTGAGGTAAAGAACGACCTTGGGATCTCCGCTGGAGTGCAGTCTGTCCAAAAAACTTGGGCTGAACGCGAGATCGACGAGATCGAGGGAACTCTGCTGGACGTAAACGAGCGAGAGCAAAATGTTCAGCGCGTCGTTGGCCGTGAGGAGGGAAAAACTTTTTTCCAGCGACGATCCAAAGTTTTTCAAGAACTCGTCGATTTTCGGAGTTCGACAGTTCAGGTAGCCGAATGGCACGATAATCGGAGCAAGGAGGGCCGGAGCGATTTCCGTAAACTTTTTCGTCACGTAGTCGGCGCAGATTTCGAATATTTGAGTATTTCTCAAACGATTTTTACCGCAGTAATTCATAACGAGAGCAATGAGCGCCGGATCCCTCGTCCTCGCTCCCTTTCGTCTCATGTACTTCAGCAGGCACCTCTCCAACGATTCTCGCTCGTAAAACTTCATTCTCGTCACGGTCTTCAAAATGTCAAACAGCTCGTCCTCGCTCGCTGTATTCAAGTGAAGTCTGAGCCATTTTCGAGCATAATTGAGCGAATTCGTCGTCCTGGAGACTTCGAGCGACGAAACGATCGACGAAAGTTGCGAGCCGTTAAGTTTCCACCAAGTCGTGGACAAATTCTTTTCCAGCACAGTCCTGACGATTTTTCTGTTTTCCCTGAAGAGAGGGAGCGCCCGGAAGAGCTGAGTCAAGTTCTTCTCGTCGATCTCCGACTCTCCGGTCTTTATCCCGATCCAGAGAGCGTCGACGACCTCGCGATAGGAGGGATCCTCGTACGCGGAGATTATTTTGACGAGATCGAGGATCTGGTGGATGTGGAAGTGGCCCTTGGTCGCTCGGATCATGGCTTGGTCGCAGAGGCAATCTCTGTGCGAATTTTTTGCAGGACTGACTCTGTCCTTGCCCAGCAGCAAAAGAGCCTCAACTATCATCTCGCTGTTCCTCGTTTTCGCGATCATGTCGACGAGCTGCTCGAGAACACGCTCTCGACTGTTTCTCGTGCCGGAAGCTGTCAACTCGTCGACGTATCTCCCGTCGCAGCTCTCCTCGAGATTAACAATCTCTTTGAGAGCCTCGATCGCAATCCGACAATTTATCTCGTCATTGATCATGCTCTCGATCGCCGGCCCCTTGGAAAATTTTCGAAAATCCTTACTATCGAATATCCTCTCGTTCGACTCGCCGTCTACGATTTCGGGGTCGCCGCTGAAGAGTATCGCCGTTCCTTCCTCAGTCTCGATGCAAATCTCCTCCTTGGAGTTCGCAATTCGCGCATCTTTTTTCTCCTCGTTACTGCCGGGAGCCACCAATTTTTTGCTGCCGATGAGATCCTCGATATTCAACGTTTTTTGAACGATCGAGCTGACTTCGTGAATCTTTTGGTCGCTTTCCATCATCACGCTCGCCCGCGACAACGGCACTCTCCATTTTTTTCTTCCCCCCGATCTCGCGCATCTTTGACTAAATCTCGCGTGAATACATGAATTTGGATAAGAGGCTGATCTCGAAATAATTCGCAATAGCATTTCGCACTAAATTATAAAAATGACTGTCATCGTGCTTGAAGTTTGCCCGGTAAAAAAATTGCCATCTACCGACAAGTGGGGTGTTTGGTAAACGCTGAATTATCAACGAATAGCATGGAAGAAGGGTCACTTACCATTCGCAGATAACCGGATACAAAATTTGATTGTTCACGATCGATCTGCAAAAAATTGATAAATTCGATTAAATATTCCAAATTGAGACATCGTAACGAATTGACTTACTGATCGATTCCTTTGTACGTGGCTTCCTCGGTAAAGAGGTTGCTGTCGCTGTTCTGGCCACGCTGTAAGAAAAAAAAAAGAATAAGATGATCGTTTTACATGGAAATTCTTTGATCGATTCGTTTGATTATAAACTCACTAGCGTTAGAATCATTTTCGCGTCCAAGTCAAGCATCACGGATTTTATTTCCGAAATGTAGTGAACCTTATCGACGCCGTAAATCTGTTGAAACTCTTCGCGAGAGTTCAATTTTCCGCACCAAATCTCGTATTCCTTCGGCAGCTGCGGAACAAAGAGGAACGATCTACCGGTCGTCACGTCGATCGCGCCCAGACAGCTCGGCTCCTCGACGCCGAAGCTCCATTGGAAAAAGGATTCCTGTGGGAAATCAACGAAAAGATTATTTTTTAAACGAGATTTCTTCATCTTCTTTACGATTTTCTTAAGGTGGTTGATCTGTAACAGCCAAATTCGAAAGTTTCTCCTGTTTTGATGACGTTTTTCTGACGTTCACCAGTGATTTGCGAAATGATGTTTATTTAGAAAAGTTTTTGCAAATTTATTAAAGAACAACATACTCTGAACTCAAGATTATCCAAGATCAGAAATACTAGATATACTTGGGGTATAATTAACAAATTTTTTATGATAGATTTTTCTAAAGAATGAAACAAAGTTTTTTCTATGTTATATAAAACTCTCTGCATAATTTTAGGAGATTTCGCCGTTTGGAATTCAAGATATTTATTGTCAAAAATTGTACTTCAAACACGTGCTCTTATGAAGAGTGTACAAAAAATGTGTTATTTGTCATTAAATATCTCAAATTCTGCATGGTGAAACCTTCTAAAATTTGGTACACTTATACATATGACGTTAAAAAAAGTTCATGCTAAATTTTAACAAATTTTGTTAAAAATTTGCAAAAACCTTCTTTGATACAGTGTGCAATGGTATACCAAATTTTAAGGGATTTCACTATGAAGAACTCGAGATATTTATTGTCAAAAATTAACTATTTTCTGCAATCTCCCATAAGAGCCTGTGTTAAATATTGCGATTTTCAATCCTAAATATCTTGAAATTTAGATGGTGGACCTTCTTAAAATTTAGCACAGTTATTTATTGCACTTCAAAGAAGCTGCCTTTAGTTTTTCAAATAAAGCCCAAGATTATGATTTTTTCTTTATTTTCATACATACGTAACAAGTACAGGCCACCTTATTGGATAAACTTGAATTTTGCGTATATTGTTCTTGAAACAATTTGCAACTTTTCTTAAAATTGACTTAACCTCAAAAACCACATGGTATGGGAATAAATTGAGATAAAAACTTTTTTGATTTAAATGTACCGATAGATTTACTGCAATCAAGAGTTTTATATAAAAATGAACCTGTTGCAAAAATGATTGAAATTTTCAATAAATTCTTATTGGGATTTGTCGATTGCCGATATGACACCTAGCGGCGAATTTTGAACTAGAGGAACGGTGCAGATTGAAAACAGTATACGTTCACGCATGCTCTAACACTACTCAATTGCACCGTTGGCGTCGCCATATTGGCTTAAAAGCTCCGCCCATCCGAAAGATCCCAATATATGGTCGAACGATGTTCGCGCCACCCCTATCTCAGATAATTATTTATTTTCACCTGTCTGAATTCGTAATTGACGTCTGTATCATTGAAAGGAACTTCCTTGCCCCCTTGCAAGAGAACGACCGCACCGGTTGCCGGGACTCCGGACGTCTGTCTCAAGCGTTCGGCCAGTCGTTCGCGGTTTTTGCGAAAGAGGGCCATGGGAACCTTCAAAGTGTGCTCGCCCCTCGAATAATACGGTTCCATTGTTTTTCTAAAACATCATCGTCATCGTTGAAATAAATAAATTATCCAATGTTTACATCTGTTACAGGTGAACTCTTGCGTTAATACAATAACAATAATAAGACCGAAATTTCTTTTTTATCGTACAGGAAGAAAAATACATTAAAGCATAAAGTTATACATGAGGAAAAAAAAATAAAAACGAAACAAAGGAGTATTTGTCGAGCGAAGCGTGAAAAAAATTAGTCACTGATAAAGACAGCCTTCTTGGATCGTGACACACGGGAACAAGTTAATTTTCACCGCGGTCAACGTACCTCGTAGTAGTTTCGTTCACCGTGCTGAAATATCGTGGCTTAAAAATAAGAGAATTTCGTGAAAAATGAACGATCCGTTTGGGAGCCAAAATGAAAAGTGCTCCGAAAGGAATTTTTCGAAAGGCCGATGACATTTGAAAGAAATGAATACGCTACGTACTTGCACCCAGCTCCGGCGGCGGCCATGATGGAATTTCCGATGCTCGCGATGTATCTGCGACTGCGCGACTTCTCCGTCCTTACTTATGTATTATATCGGTGCTATTATTGTTATGCGCCGCGTGCGCTTATTGTGATTGAGAGGATGCGAAATTGTTTTCTCGAACGCGAAACAGAGTCTCGCTTTTTTTTTCTCTCGAGTTACTGAAGCCGCGAATAGACGTGGGCAGATGGGACTCGGAGTCAAATAGCCGAATGGGGCGATTCGCTCTCAGAGAATTGTTGTCGGCGATGATATATCGCCGTAATCTTATCGATATCACGACGAGTGTCCGAAGACACACGGGTGCCCGCGAGAGCACATTTTCAAACGAGGACACCTCGAAAATAATTGCAGGTTTATCGCGGAGCGGCGATCGAATCTGAAACGGCGAGATCGCCCCGTTCGCGATACGAGACCCTTCGCGATGAGATAACTTATTCTATTCGAACCTAAATAAAATCCCTCGCGAGCTCGAGGCCCGCGTATGTATTCTGCAAGGATGATGAAGACGCGGGCTCGACGTGACACATCTTTCACAACAGCCAGTCTCGACGCGCTCTTAATATTTTCACATTACATAACCTTTTCGCTCGGTGTAAACAGCCACCGGAATTTATCTGAGGAATAAAAATGAGTGCAACTTCTTTTTTTATCATTTCTTTATCGAAAGAAGGAATAAGATAAAACCGTAAATTTTCGTAAACACGAAAATGGTTAATTAAGCGAGAAGAGGGTCATCTTTTCGTTCTTCATTAATTAGAATGAGGAAACTTGTTTTTTTTTTCTCTTCGAAAGGTGAGAAAAACGTTTTACGGTCGCTGGCGGCAACATCGATAACCTTCCGCCATTTTAAATAGAACGCGACATCGAGCGATCGGGAGGGATCGAAGGGGTTGTTTTTCGAGCAGAAAAAAGCAAGTATGTACGGAAATGGAAGTAAAGAATCGCGTGACAGGAGCGAACGAGGTAACCGGAGAATCGATCCGTGTTTCTTGGTAAGATTTATCGTCAAATATACATTTCTATACACGGCCGGCACGGAAAAAGAAATGCGGCGTGGTGTGTAACCTCCCGGCTGACTTTTCGCGCTCCACTTCGGAATTTTTCTTTTCTTTTTCACCGCGCTCTTCGCGTGAAACATTGAAAACTCGAATAATATGTCAAATTGAGAACTCTGATGGCATTAAAGTGTCAAATATTCTTGATGCGAGACACACGTTTTTGAGCACGATCCGCGCGCGTCAAACGAAAATAGATCGCGCAGTTCTAATGGATGAAAAATCTTGCGTAAATGAACTTATTTTTCTTTGATAAACGTGTGTGTCTCGGAGGTTAACCAAAATAACTCCGATGTTTCGAGAAAATCATGAATGTTTTGTTATTCGTAAAAATGAGCATCTCGTTCATTTTCTTCGATTTCGTCCAGTTACGTCAGGGTTCGCAGAATAAAAAACAAGACGAAATTAGTTTAAACTTTGAATATTTTTTTTTCTTTATCTATAATTAGACGTGTCGGACGAGCCTTCGCAGAAGCTGGTCCGACGATCACAACAAGATATAGTTTTCCTTAACTTTTCCTATAACGATGAACTAATGAATATAAAAAAAAAAGAGAGAGAAATAAAAAGAGAAGTAAACACACTTTTGCCTCATAGAAAAAGAAAAACGCATCGATGCGTCGCATACAATCCTTGCACAAATGGCGAATAAAAATAGAGGATCGTTCCACATTCTCGCAACACACGATCTCGCGCGAAATCACAATTTTTTGTTTGTTTTTTGTTTTTCTAGGTATACAAATCGAAAAGAAAGAGAAGAACGCACGGTGACTCAGTTTTTCATGACGATGCAAGAAAAACCGCCGGTCGATGTCGAACTTCCCTTTCCCGCATTCGCCCCAACATTTTTTTCTTTTTTGTTTTTTTCATTCAAGGAACGAAAAAAATTTTCTCGCGCTCGGTTAATCGATATCTCGTCGAATCCAACTTGTATCGAAATTATCGACGTTAATCGCAATGTGTTTTGTTTTTTTTCTTTTTTTTCAACAACTATGCACTAAAACATGCACAGCGATATTTTTTCAATCTTATAATTTGTTTTTTAAAGCTACAGCGCTTACAACGAAGTTTCTCAAAGACCGTCTCCAGCGGCTCTGCGATTTTTCTTCGAGCTCTCCCCATCGCCACGCCTTCGATAACTCCTTTGAGAATAATCCAGGAAAATGATTACAAACTTTTGACTACAGGCTAAAAAAAATACATCTACAAAGTTTCTTTAAATTACGGCTTTTCGCTTTAACGAAAAATCTTTTCGAGCGTGTCTCGGAGAGAAAAAAAAGGAAGAAAAGCCTAAATGAGATCACCGTCTTTTCAGCCGCTCAAAGTATTCGCCGAATTGTTACATCTTCTCGTATTTTGTTTTTTTTTGTTTTTTTTTTTTAGTTTTCATGATTTTTCTCTTCTTCTCGAGTCAGTGACGGAAATATTTGAGCTTCGACGGAAAAATGCGTGTAGTCTTTTGAACGGGAACAGAGCACGTTCAAGATTCGTACATCTATGTATAGACACTAGTATCGATGTTTCGTCCATTACTTCACGAACAGTAAATTCGTACGGTCGAAAAATATCGAGCCTGACAAGAAAGCTTCTGAAATTTGTTTCAATCGCGCTCAATCCGGCGCTCATTGTATTCTAATCGACTCACACGTTCCGCAGTCACGCGCCTCGCTCGCAAAACAAATCAGGATCGCCTCTACTTTCTGAATTCGCAGAAAAAAAAATTAAAAAAAAAAAAGAACGAAGACACTTGAATTCGCAAGCAAACCTCACGTACATTTTTATACACACTCGCGCGCACACACGCGGATTCTTTTTTTAATTCTCGTTTTGATCTGTTGTGAAAAGATAGAGAACAAACGTTTTTTTTTTGCTTTCTTCATTCGTCGGAGCTTTTTTCGCTCGTCGACTTTTCTTTTTCTCTTTTTGTCTCGTGAAAATAATTTCTCTTTGTTTCCAGTCGATCGGGGCCGCTGGGAAAACGCGACGCGGAAGCGATAGCTCGCTTCGTGCGTGTCAGAAGTCGTTTGGAAAAACAACATCGTCGGTACACGGCGGAGTTTCGATTCCCCGTCGCCGCCGCGACTGGCCCGGAAAACGCGGAGAAAAGCGATTCCACCGCTCGAATCACCGGAGCTTCGGACGGACAGTCTCCGAGTCTATTGACCACGATCGACGACCATCCCGATTTATTTACAAACACTCGTCTAGCCGGGAGATTATTCCAATTGCTCGCGAGCGAACGGTTCAGGCTCAACGATCTTTGTAATCCGATCTGGCGTGACGTCACTCCATTTTTCACGCACACGCGTTTTCGCAGTCTCGAAGCTCGCTCCGCAAGCTTTTTCTTCTCCCAGCAAGATTGATTAAAAAAGAAACACGATTTTCGTCAAATTTTCACAATGATTTTATTTTTTTTTTCATTGTTTCAATATATTTACCTCGATGAGGGAGAAGAACGAGGCGTTTTTTTTCGCAACGAACACGAGCTTCGATATCGCGAGGAGTATACATTACCACCGCGTGGAACACACCGTTAACGCTCGTTTTACGACTCTTGCGCTCCTTTTTCGTTTGGTTTACAAACCGGTGGCAACGACTCGAGAATTCTTCGGAAACAAGAGAGAAATCTTTTTTTCTTTTTCTCAGATATATACGAAATTTGCTCGAGGATCATTCTTATCTCCTTTTTCACGGACGCAAGTGTGCGAATTCTATTACGATTCTGAAAGGATACACGTAAATACGGACACGCAGCATCACCGTCGAGAGGATGAGAGAGATAGAAAGAGAGAGAGAGAGAGAAAAAAAGATTGCGAAAATTCGGACTCTCGCGGAGCATACGTGTCCAAACGCGTCTGGAACACTCGGAGCTCGTCCAACTTTCGTTCCCAGGTAAAGTCCGGCCCGGGATTCGGTATACGTAACTAAATATCTCTTACAACGGTGTCCTTCTATCTACCTATCCAGATCTACCAATATACATAGATTGTTTACTCGGCCCGTTGAAATTCGCGTCGTCCGAGCTCCCAAGAATGTTTCCTCCCCGCCGAGCGTTCCCGTCGTGGCGCAAAGAATGTTTCTCGCGACGGGAATAGGAAACAAGAAAAGAAAAAAAACGTTCGAGCGAGTACATTCTTGAAAGTCCGAGCGACGAGGACGCGACTCCTGGCCGGGTAATTAAAAATTCCAGTTCTTTGGGGAAGTGGCCGGGTCCGGGCGCGATAACCGGAGCATCTTGACGGAGTTTCACAGGTCGAGGGGCTCGTAGACGGGAGGGAGCGGCGGCTCGTCTTCCGAGTCGTAGAAGTACGGTTTTCTTCTGTACGCGAGCGTGTTCCGATGTTGAAGCCGGTGTTTTCTGACCTCGGGACTCTCGTTTTCGTCGTCGTCGTCGTCGTCGTTGAGTATCTCATCCTCGGAATTTTCGTAATCCTCGAGGTTCGTCTGGAGCCTCTTGACGGCCTCTTTTATAAGTCCGCCCTCGCGGAGGAGTTCCTGGAGGAGTTCGTAAGGGTCGTCCTCCCTCGCGGCGGCGCTCCGCTTGTGATGATGATGCAGGTGGTGATTCCTGGCCTCGTGGAGGCTCCCGTTGCTCTTGCACATCTCGCAGCTGCCGGGCTCGGCCCAGGATCTCGAGGGAACGTGGTACGGCGACGGTCTGTTCCTGTGGCTCAAGCTCGACTTGGCCTTAAGCCCGGAAAGCCTCAGGTTCTCCTTTATCTGTGAGACTAGCAGGTCGACGTCCCGGGTTAGAAACTCCTGCGTCGTTTCCGGCATAACTTTCAACAGATACGTTGTCTCCTCGGCACTCGGCATCTTACCGATCGCCGATGCGGGACCCTTCCGCTCTCTCTTTCTCTCACCTCGCCCACTCCTTTGTCTCGCCTTGTTTACTGTTTTCGTTTCGAGACGCTTGCCGTTCCCTCGAGCGAGCGCCAGGTGCCCGACGATTCCTCCGAGAACCTTCCAACTTATAACCCCTCGATTCACTCTCCAGGATTAAATTCCGAGCCTGATGGCGAATCGCTCTCGGAACAATGAAAAAAAAAACACTCGAACCGAGTATTCGTTGCGAGATCCTTTTCGAATTTACTCTCCAAGAACACTCCCGAGTCGTCTTTCGTACACAGAGCCCGTCCGTGTGTGCGCGTGTACAAGTATAGTTTGACGTACACGAGAAGAGACGAGAGCGGTGCGTAATCAACGAAGCGCGTGATTCACCGACCGAAAGCTTTACAAGAGCGTACTCGGTGTATCGCGAAACTAGCGAGTGATTCAGAATTTTTGTTCCCTCTTATCAGCGTCGATGAAAAACCGGGAGCGCTTCTATTTCGTATCGATTCGCTCCGGCCCGGAATATTTCGTAGTCGAGTTAAATGAAATAATGCGTGGAAGCGTACAGCGAGGCAGGGAAGAGTCAGCGCTCGCGGATAAACGTATCGATGTGTCCGTGTCTCTCTCCGTCTCGCGCTTATTTTCGCCCCGAAAGTCTTTTAGGAAGGTAGAAGAATTGAGAGAGAAAGAGAGATGGGGGGGGGGACGAGCGAGCAGGCCGAAACGCGAACGTGGCTTGCCGGACTCTCGGAACTCGTGTCTTCCGCACTGGCCACCAAGTGTTTCGCTCGATCGGCGGTCACACCGGCATTGTTATTGTTTTGATGCCTATCGCTCGCTCGACTCCCGGCCAGTCGCCTCAACTAGCGCCCCGCCACCTAACATTCGTCCTCCTTATTCACCACTTTATTTTTTTTTCTCTCCGCTCCACGCTCGGACGCTCTCTCTCTCTCTCGTCGGTCCGTGCACACTCAAATTTTAAACCGTTTGTCCAAACACGAGAGAGTCCACCGGACGCGCTCTCTCGATTGTCTATATATAGCGTGGAATCCTGCGAGAACGTACACGGCGCACGATCACAGACTCGCACGGATCGTCAACACGCTCGAGGACACGGTGGAAAATCCACGCCGAGAGCGTCAATGTATATTCTTTATTTCTTTTCCCGAAGGAACAACGAGTTTCGATAACTTGCTTCACAACGGACGTGTAGCCGAGGCTCGCTGCGTGCCGAACGCGGAGAACGAATTTTCTACGCTTTGAGGAATGTCGCGAGAGCGACGATCACCGAGCGAGCGGATACAACACACTGAGGGCCACACACTCTCTGTTGTGCCGAGCGAAGCCTCCGTCTGTGTATGCGCGAGCCGTGTACGTGCGCGAAGAGCGCTCTCACGCGCGGTCTGTGTACAGAAGCGGATGACGAAACGTTTTTTAAACTAGAGAGAGAGAGAGAACGAGCGTTCCTTCTCGCGAGGACGCTCCGAATGTACGACGGAGGATTCGTAACTGTCGCGAATGTCCACTTCAGCGAGATATCAAACGCGTTACGAAGCAGCGCGAATAATCTCTCGTCTCAACGCTCCTCCGTGCCACTGGCAGCCATGAACTTTTTCTTTCTCCGTGTGTCGCTGCTCTCTGTTATTATTGTTTTGGTTCCGCGGCGCATGCGCACAGCGCCATCTGCCTCCTTCGCCTCGTGTAAACAAACCGTTAACTCAACCTACCGGACGAATCGATACACGAGTCCGCGAGGCACATAGCCCCGCATTGTACACGCGCTCTCGTTGTATAGCTATATATATATATATATATACACGAGGCGTGAGAACGATGTTTTTTTTCTGTTCCGCGTGTCCTCGTATCGCTTCTTCGGCTATGTGCAGGAAATAAAAATGAGCTGACGAGAGATCGCGAATCAGCGCTCTTCGCGTCGCACGCGCGACGACCCGGACGTTTTCGTTTCAGGAAAAATACTACTCGCAATGTTTACCCTCTTCGCTGTAAGCGGAGTGAAAAAAACAAATTAGCTACGTTCCCCGATAGAACGGGGAAAAAAAAGAAAACGGCGAAGAATATCAGAGCCAACGACATGCGGCGAAATTGTAGAAAAATACGCAAAGTGGCACATTGTAAAAAAATACGCAAAGTGGTACATTGTAACACGTAACGCCGAAGCCATTCAACGATTGACCGCCAATCTATATTTACAAAGTTGTCATCGCGAAGAGAACGCGTACTCGAGGTTCAAACGTGACCCGAGACGTCTATACAAAGTATATATTCCTCCAAGAATAAAAGCGAGCGGACGTTTTCGAGTCTATAATAAAGGAGGCAAGCAGGATCGTTTCGAATATAATTAAACTGTAGAAACAACAAAAGAAATTAGTCGTTGCATGAATAATGCGGGTCGGATCTGCGACGAGAGTCGATTGGCACGAAAAATAGCAGCTGACGCGAAAAGGTTTGTCAGCGCGGAGTCGAGGGGGTGGTGAGGGGGAAAGAGAGAGAGAGAGAGATTTGTTTGGGTCTTGCAATACATCGTGCACCTTCCGATGCGCTCGGTTCACGAGACGCCTGTGATTCCGCCAGCGACTATTTTGTTGTTGCGCCGACGAACGTAAATGCGGGGAGAGGAGGAGGAGGCGTCGGATGGCTGCCCGTCCGCGGAGCCTCGGATATATGAAAGGGTATAGCCAAGGAGTGGGGGAGATTCGCTCGTGTATGTAACCGAACAGTACACGGATCAAGGTTACACTCTGTAGCTCGTGCACGGTTTCATGCGCCGTCTACGTCACCGTAATCGCGAGGCTTTCGTCATGCGCGCAAAATCTCGCGTTTCGGCCATCTTTCTCGTATTTTCCAATCGAAAGACTCGATAACGCGCTCTCCACCGCTTTTATAGGCGTTTCCTGTATTTATTTTTGACTCGCGTCCCCCCTCTTCCCCTCCCTTTCCGTGCGACACATCCGAGGTCCGCGATTGTACGAATCGTATGTACAACGTAGACGTCGGCGAGCCTCTTTTTCGAAACGGGAACGAGGAGAGTCGCGCAACACCCCGATCACACTTACAAAGCATGAATGAAAGTACTCTCGCAATAATGGCGGATCCATGTTTATTTTCGTAAATAATATCACGAGTACAATGATTATAAATAAATCTCTCTTATGGCAAATAAAAAAATAATC
>JAPYYW010002029.1:0-23352 GCA_030522545.1 Cremastinae sp. A BG-2022a | reverse complement strand
AATAATTAGACGAAAATTCTAAAAAAATTCGTCTTTACGCATTTCATATGAAAGAATATCCTCTCCAAATTTGAACGAATTTTTATTATTTCGTTATAATTATCGAAACTCCTTAAAAAAATCTAATTAATTGATATTTACTATAAAAGTGGTGGTGCAACACCTTGGGGGGCTACCACTTATCGCCCAAAATGTTCACAAAGACCCAAAACCAGTGTAATAAGGATAGGTCGAAAGGTTTGCGGGCGACAAATGGAACTCGTCTTTTTTTGTGCTGAAGGAATCATTTTTACTGGCTGAGAAGACTTCTTTGTTTCGCTTATGTACTTTTTTTCTTAGGACCTATAATTCCGGTGCCTTTTGAGTAATCTTTTCTCACGGTTCGAGGTTTCTTATCCGCGAAAACATGAAATCTAAGAGGACGCGAGTTGAGTGTGAGACATTTAAACTTGCAACAATGGCGATGAAAATTTTTACACCCGCGTTTTGTCGTTTCGCGTACAAATATCACTTGCACTTTTGCATTGTTGCGATATCAGACCAAAATTGTGAAATTCGGATTTTTTACGTAGTACAAAATTTGCACAGATTATGGTACTGTCAAATTGTTATCTTGTCCCTCAGGATTCGTTCTGGGTTACCATAACCCGAGTCATTTTGTATTTTGACAAAAAATTATTGAAATTTATTGTTTACATTTTAGAGTATAACTTATCGAAATGAAAATATAGCAAAATTTCACAAAAACCGTCGTTTTTTTCAGAGAAAAAATTTTCGATTGAATAAAAAAAAAGAAGCTTTAATTGATGAATTAGAACGTAGAGTGTGACTTTTTTATAATACATACCCTGAGGGTTGAAGACATTACTTCTTTTATGTCTTTTGAGTCAAGTTTAATACTTATCATGATTTTTTGAAAAATTCTATTCACTATAATCAAAGAATACTATTTAAAAAATGTCTTAATTTATTCGTTATTAAAAATTATCGTGGTTATCAATAGTTTATATTTAATAAGATCAAAACTTTATTAAAGTAGTTTTTATAACTAAAGTTAGGAGAATCTATCAACGCTTTTACGTATTACGATATCCAACTCTGGTTGGATAATAATTAGAGTAAAAAGTCTGAACCCTGAGCTTTTTCTTTTCTACAATTTTTGACATGTTTAATCAACATGATTTTTTTAACGGGTCATTTTAAGGAGGTTCTTGCACTATAGGCAGTTTCAAATGTTTTTCCCTGTATTGAGTAATAGCAAAATCATCAGATTGGATTTTTTAAAGGTAACTTAAAAAAAACATGTGAACGTTTTTTAACATTGTACTTGAATGGAAAAAAATGTTTGAAAAGGTTTTTGGTAATCGAGATATTCCGGTAAAAAATTGCAAATTGCAACGTGGGCTCTTATGGAGAGCTACGAAAAATTATGATTTTCAACAATAAATATCTCGATTTTTACGTAATGCAGCTTCTCCAAATTTAATACATTTTTGCATGCAATGCTAAAGAATGTTTATGCAAATTTTTATGAAATTATATTTAAATTTATGAATGCAAGAACCACCTTAAAGAAAAATAATTACTTTTTTTTAAGGAGGTTGTAACTTCAGTGTAATCAATACAACTTTTTGAAAATTTGTAATTATAAAAAAACCTCAATTTGAAGAAAGCTTTAATTTATTTACTGTTTCATACGAGATTATCTTGTATTAACGGGTTTCAGAAAAATAAGGTTTTGAATGAATATAAATTGATACGGGATTAATTTTTTTTAAGGAGGCATTGACGAAAGTACGAAATTGAATTTTTTTTTGCGATATAGAGTATTAATCCAATTTTTCGATGTCTACATTTCAAGTAGCATTATCGATAAAATAAGCGAAAATTACCCCGACAAAGTATGTTCGACATAAGCCAGAGTTTTATGAGAAACTGTTTGTATCCACTCTTCGATCAAAAAAAAAAAATATATTTAGAGTGAAATTTCAAACAATCTAAAATATCTCACGTGTTTATTAGCGTGCAAGGTTTAATTATTAACCATAAAAATATATGGTCATCGAACTTTTCATTAAAATTATTTAATGATAATATGAAATATGACACTTATACGTGAGTGAATCCAAGTCAAATAAAAATTACTTTTTAATTATCTGTATAACATCAATATTTTACATTTCAAAATTAGGATATTTGGTAAAAAATGATTTATTCAATCTTAAAAGTTATTCATTTACGCCTAATTTAAAAATAAGCCAAATGGTATGTTATTTGACTAGTATATCGCCAATACCTCCTTAAGTAGACACTGTTTTGAACGATTATGAAAGAGGTTTCACACAGAGAACCGTCAATTAACTCGATACATTTTTTTTATTTGTTTGATGATTCCACATTTTTTTGTTATCATTAATTATACCTTCCTAGAAACATCATATAAAAAATTCATATAATTCTCTAGTGTCTGCATTGTGTTAATTGCTCAAATGAATACTCATACCCCATACACAAAGTAAGATCACCGTGTAAATTTGTAATTATCAAATGTACTTATCTTCGTAGAAAGTTCAGTAACCTGTATAAATTTCGTGCTTATCGGAAAGCTAATTTCATTTTCCTATCGAATCATTATATATTTCCAGGCAATTCTCCAATCTATGAAATTCCGTTACAACCTCTTTAAAATAAAAGCACGGATTCGTACTCTCATACGCATTCAACATAAAAAAATTAACTTATTTTTGTGCGGATTTCATAACAGGCAACATTCCCCATCGTTCGATCCCCGATGGATTCTCCGTTGAACTGAAACTACCGAAACCCTCGATCGATATGTCTATAAGGTAAAAATCGGAAGGTTTGCGCCGCACGGGGACGATCGCTGACTAGAAGACTTGTTCGTGGTTTGTTTTTCCGACGGTATCGGAGATTCCGCCGCTGCGAGTCATCTCGGCTGCTTCTTATCTACAAAAAAACAAAGAGTCGAAGAGGGCGTGAGTCACGGACGCTTGTCGCGTCTCGGGCTGGCGGAGCTCCGCGCGGGCTTCGGCGAGCCGACGACTCGGCCCCGTTCCTCGGCGGACGGGCTCGCGGGTTTCTTGCTGTAGACCTCGTCGTAAACGAGCTGCTGCATCTGCATCCTGAGAAGCATTCTCCGTTCCGGCGGAAGACTCCGTATGTGGGGCAGCAGACTGACGAGGAAGAAGTAATTGTCGTCGTAACGATTCCCGGCGGAACATCCGAGGGGATCGGCGCCGTTGAGCTCGCCCGTGTCGTCGGAAGTTTCACCGGGCAGGATCGCCGGCGAGGTCGGTGTACCGCGCTCGCACACGCTCTCGTTGATGTCGATCTCGCAGTGTTCCGGGGGCTCGATCTTAACCGCGAGCGAGCTGGCGGGGTCGCGCTCGACGCTCGATTCGTCACCGATCGAATTCGCGTCCTCGTTCCCGGCTGATCCTCCGTCGAGCATCATCAGTGACGTCATAACGCTCTCGGCATTCTTCTCGGCGCGCGCGCAATCCTTCCGCGGGACGCCCCGCGTCGTGTCCGCCGCGGCTGCGACGATTCTCGTGTTGTTGTTCGAACGGCGACGCAGCACCGTCCGGGTCAGCGCTCTTCCGTCCTCGCCCCCGCTGTTCTCGCAGCTCTCGTAGCTCCCGGCACCGGTGCACTCGACCCGCTCCCACACCGGCGGCCTCGGCAACATCTGCTCTCTCAAGAATTGCAACGACTTGTAGTGGACCCACGACGAACGGGTGCGCGGTAGCTTCGTCCTTCGGTACGCCAGATCTTTCTTTATTTCCGCCCGGAACGTGTCCCGCAGACCCTTCCATTTGCTCTTCAGCAATTGCTCTGAAAAGACAATTAGCAAATTTATCCATTTTCTCACTTTTACGGAATTAATAATGTAGTTGGATGATCATTGGCTGTTCAAGATTTCGCGATGAAAATTCGTGTATGTTGAGATTAATGTATCACTTGGCCTGTGTCCAAATTTTAATATCATTCACCATCTAGAGAACGAAATATTAGTAATTCTTAAAAATCGAAAATTTTCGGTAACTCCCGTATAAGATTAATGTTAAAAGATGCGATTTTCGAAGATAAATGTCTCGATTTCCAGACTGTGAAGCATCCTAAAATTTTTCACACCTTCTAGTACGACATCAAAGAACGTTAATTTTCAACAAATTTTCAACGAATTATCTTGGGAAATCATTTAGTTGATAAATTTGCCTCTATGATACATGCTTAACCTAAAAGTCTGAAATCTTCAGAATGGGCTAATTCTTTTTTAAATGATTAAAAATCACTTTTTTTAATCGTTTTGAAAAAAATATAGGTTACCGAGATGTTTCAACAGAGAATTTATGTTTTGAAATTATACGATTTTTAGCATAAGTGTTAATGGAAGAAACGTTTCTCCACAATTTCAATTGAAAAATTTACATCTCTATTATCTTCAGAGAATGAATAAAAACTATGGCATGAATAGATTTTTATGTGAGGAACTCATTTATCGCATAAAAATGTAGGGTCATCGAACATTTGAAAGAATTATTTCAATTTGAAACTCGGAGCCTGTGTATAACCTCAGAAATGTAATTTTATAATAATTTAAAAATAAACATAAAATCATGTTTAATTTTTGATAATTAGGTTTAATATATATAATTATCGACTTTTAATCATTTTTATGTAATTTAACAATCGTGTCAACAATTTTTTAAGAAAGTTTGTTAAGGCCCTCGTTTAGTCCCTGCAACATCCGCCCCTACGTGCAAGGTTCTTTATCGCGCGTGTACATAACCTAGAAAGCGCGGCAATCATTGAAACTTCAACTGTGTACACAAATTCTGTTATTTGTATTTAAAAATCGTGTGTTATTGATTTTCAAGTCACGTCTAATTATTTACATATCTATCGCATACGTGAGAATCGATTGATTTGTGAGATATTGAGAAAACTGGATAGAAAAATTGGATCGTTGTCGTGAGTAGTCTCGTAATAACCATAAACACCATTTTCACAATCGTTGTCAAAAACGTGACATTTTATAATTAAAAAAATCTATTTTATACACAGCGAAGAGTCGTTTTTAAATTTCTTTAACGTAAAATCCATTGAATTGAAGTTTTTGAACGATGTAAGCTGGATAAGTATGATCTAAAACAGTAAAAATCGAAATTTTGGACATTTTCTCCAAGACGCCATGTATAGCCTCTGTCAAAATGTTCAACTTTGAGAATTTTGTCATGGAAAACAGAGCGATGAATTTTGATTAAATTTCGAAAGACAGAAAGCATAAAATAAAGTTTTCATTGATTTTCGATGATTTTGGTAAACGCAACAAGTCTCACGTTTTGATCAAAGATTCATTTTATTTAAATTTAATATAAAATTTATGAAATATTTTACCAGTGTGTACTCAATTTATATTTTCACCGGTTATTATACGTTATTATTATATTATTAATAACACCGGTTATTATAATGTTAAAAATGTTAGATATGTATTTAAAAAAACAAAAACTTCGTTTTCCGCGTCTATGTTTACGAAGCAGGACCGTGAAGTTGTTATCTCACATATAAACATAGTAATTCGCGAAGAATAACCAAAGTAATTGACATCGTAACGATTGGACGTTTTGTTTGAATAACGAAAAAAAAAGTGGACGATCACCATTTTATCTCAATCCCGAAGGGACACGAGGACATTGCCGAAACTTATTGATGGTTGAAGCGCGGATTACAGGCAACAAAGATAAAAGTACAGCCGAAAATACGCGAAAAGAAAAGAAAAAAAAAGGAGAGAGAACAAAAAGCGGATAAAACACAGAGTTGGAAAAACCCACTTGGTAGTTTCAACACGGCCGAAATTTCGGACCAAATGCGATTGGTGGCTTCTCTGTTGTGGTAGGAAATGTTCTTTTGGTTCCACAGCGCCGGTCGCTTGTATACCTCGGTTATGAGGCGACCAACGTCCATCCTAACCTCGGATCGCATCGAGGAGGATTCGCGTGGGGCTTCTAGCGCGTAACTTTTGACACGGGACGAAAGAGACTCGGCATTTCCCCATAGACGCAAATGCGACAGAGTACGAGCGAGTACTAGCGCGTCTCGGGCTAGAACGAGCGTTTTAGCGCGCAGGACCCTTCCGCTCGCGGGGTGCGCGATCGATTTCGCCCTCGTTCGTTCATTCGCTCGCTCGCTCGCTCGCTGGCGCTAGTCTCAGCTCAGCGTTAGCGCTCGTCTTTTTCTCCCTCATCTCTCTACTAAGGGTATGTTCCAAAATTTGCTGCTAATGTGATGTCACGAGCCACGCTGCGAACATTGTTCCAAAATTGCAAGCGCGCTGATCCGGCTGCTGCGCGTGTAAAATTTTTACGCTTTGCACCGTCACAGCGCGTGCTGCGAACAATTTTGGAACACACTGCTAACTGCTCGCACCGCTGCCAGTGAATTTTGGAACACACCCCCAAAATGTGTCCTTTATAACTTTTTGTTATCGTGCGAGGACGAACAGCTATTGTCCGGACAGTAAACATCCCCTTTCGAGCAACTCTGATCAATTATTATATCATATTAGCCGTCAATCCCTGAAGGGTTTTTCGGTACACTCAATCCATGAAAGGGAGTCATTTTCGTTTGCTCGCTATACTACACCCACAATTATTGATGAAAAAATCTGTAAAAATTCGCGGTTCATCCTTAGAATGTCCTTTTGAAGTACGAACAGGAATTTTTCGGATATTGTTATTTTTAATATATATATTTTAAACAAATATCAAGCAATGCGCGGAGAAAAAGCGTTATAAGTAATTTCTACCCAGACAGATTTGACCCTCCTTCAGGGATTGAGGGTTAAATCATTGTCAACTACCGCTCTTATTGTCTACATCATACTTTTATTTAGCATTTGTATATATCTATCTATTACCTATCTGCTTCATAAATTTTATTTTGTTATTCATTTCTACCGATTGTATCGAATTGATTCTCGCTCCCACTCTTTATACACTGAGAATAAATCTTGATTGAATCAAATGAAATTTGATTGATTCGACAAAATTTCCGTTGATTCAAACCAATATTTGTTGAATCAACAATATTTCAGTTGATTCAACCAACATTTTTTCTCAGTGTACCCAAGGATGTATACTCCTGGAATAAATAAATGTTATCTATCTATCTACTTTTTTTTCTCTCGATTTTCGCAGCTTCCGTGACGGAGGGCGGGTATGTGCCAAAATTTGCTGCCAGTGTGATGTCACGAGGCACACTGCGAACAGTGTTCCAAAATTGCAAGCGCGCTGATCCAGCTGCTGGGCGTGTAAAATTTTTTACGCTGTTGCACTGCCACAGCGTGTACTGCGAATAATTTTGGAACACACTATAAACTGCTCGCAGCGCTGCCAGTGAATTTTGGAACACACCCTGCAGTGTTCCAAAATTGCAAGCGCGCTGATTCGGCTGCTGCGCGTGTAAAATTTTTTACGCTGTTGCACCGCCACAGGGCAAGGGTGGAACACACCCTTGCCCTTTATAACTTTTTGTTATCGTGCGAGGACGAACAGCCATTGCCCGGACGTAAATCTCCCTCTTCGTGCAACTCTGTGCACTCTAATAAATTATTATATCATATTAAATCATTGTCATCATACTAGGTAAAAATCGGATTTTTTTACATCATACTTTTATTTTGTTATTCATTTCTACCGATTTTATCGAATTGATTTTTACTCCCACTCCCAAGGATGTATAAATACTCCTTAGAATAAATAAATGTTATCTATCTATCTACTTTTATTTCTCTCGATTTGCGCAGCTTCCGCGATGGAGGGCTTCCAACTGATTGGCCAAGGCGCCGAGGCTCGACTGTACAGAGGTAAATACCTCGGCAAGGACAGCCTGATGAAGGAAAGGTTCGAAAAGAGGTACAGGCACGCTGATCTCGATGCCCGACTCACCAAGGAGCGAATTCGGGCGGAAGCTCGCGCCATTGTTCGAGCAAAGACTGCCGGTTCGACGCTTGCTTGATAAAAATAACAAAACATCCGTTCAATCCAACATAATATTAATAGAATACGTAGTAATAATTGTCAACAAATTCGAGTATTTCGAGGATAGAGAAAAATAGTTAAAACGGGTCGAATTTAATGGAATTTCGCTTTTTTTTTCGGTAGGCGTCGCGACTCCGGCTCTTTATCTCGTAGACCTGGAGCGTAGGAGCATCTTCATGGAGTACGTGGAGAATGCGAGGACCCTGAAGAGCGTGATCGAGGAGAAAGCGTCTTTGGCGAGTTCGGAGAGCGACGACTGGATCGCGCGAGTAGCTCGGAGTCTGGCTCGAATAATCGCGAGGCTGCATTCGAAGAACATGATCCACGGTGATCTCACAACGTCGAACGTGTTGGTCCGGGACGGAGGCGCGGAGGGAGGTACGTCGCGCGTTCAAGCTCGATGACGTCGAGCGATTATTCATTCTTCCTTTTACGCAGATGCGGAGGCGTCGTTTGTCCTCGTGGACTTCGGACTCGCCCGCGTCGACTCGACGATCGAGGACAAGGCCGTTGATCTCTACGTTCTCGAGAGGTCACTACTCAGCTCGCACTCCGAATTCGACTCCCTCTTTCCCGCGATCCTCGCAAATTATTACAGCTGCGTTGAGGATAAGAAGCTACGGAGAGAAATCATTTCCAAGTACGAAGAGGTTCGCGCTCGGGGCCGCAAACGTCTCATGATCGGTTAAACATTTCGTATCCACTATTGTTCCATCACTCTTTTATTCACTCCTCGAACGTTCCCGACTTATCTACAATAAAATGCACTTGGAAAATGTACGTATTCGGCGGTAGGACTTTTATCCAGTTATTTACGCATCCTCGTGCGGGCCTGGTCAGTCAAAATGCAAACCGGAGTATATTATGATCCAGGTTACCTGCAACATTTCGTTCCGAGTATTTTATATACTGTAATGTTAAAATATTTTTTATATTAATACAATCTTGATTCTGGGAGTCCTACGAATGGGTCGATTATGTCTGTGTCATTTTTAATTTATTTCTTCTACCCTGAAAAATGTGAAATACTTTGAAATTCAATCTATGTATGTACTGTTTTAAGGCAGTTCGGCCGTCACACGAGTAGTCAAGTTGGCAAGTACTTTATATTGATTACATTTAAATTATTAATAAAATTAATGAAAATTTAGATTAAAAATATTTTTATCACGTGAATGTACTAAAATACTTAAAAAATTTAATTAGCTGTTATCTACAGTACAATGTAATGTCTGCCATCCGCTTCCGAAACGTCAAAACAAAAATTTTTTTTTGTGTTTTCTTTTTTAAAAACGCCATAAGGCAATTTCTTGAATTAAACAGAATTTGTGATAATTTTTTTACAGTTTACATTATTGCGAGTTCTTCCACAATGTACTGTGTTAAAATTAAAATTTTTGAATGAAATAATTCAAAATTTTGTCTTGTAAGAGGTCCTGAAATTGAGCTTATTATAATCAGGGGACTTTGAATTATCATTTATCGCAAAAATTGGTGAATATTCACCATACTTGTTCAAATAGCTGAACTACTTTAAATAAAAATAATGAAACTGAGCTTTTAATTTAATTAGGATATTCCAATATTCTTTATCTGAAAGTCACCTTTGAGATATTTCACAAAAAGTGGGAATTGATTAAAAATGACATTATGCTAACAGGATTACGACGATGCTCTTTGAAATAAATTCTATTGAGTCGAGTGTAGATAATTTAATTTCTGTACCAAAAAGCCAGCAAACGATGTCATGAAACCTTCCTTCGTCAGCTCCCAAGTTCCTCCGTATTCTTCCTCGTCGACTTGCTGATAACCGCTTAAGTAAAGATACGTTAATCCTGCATTAACTAGAACAAATCTGTGAACACATGATTTTTTTAAAATAAAGAAATCAAACTTGTTCCAAGGGTATATTCTTTGAAATTGATGAAATAATTAAAAAATGACTAACAGTAACAGCGCTGGGAATCCTTTGAGCGGAATGAGACCCCAGGCAATGCCAATAATGATTCCAATTACTTGTCTCCCCCAGTAGATGACATCGAGAAATTCTTCCTGCACGTGAAAAAAATAAACGTCACGGAATTGCAAGTGGAATAAACTATTTTTCTATTTTTCAGGTTATGTTTACCTTGTCCGGCCACTCGGAATTCGCGGTTATTGCCCTTGTCCAGACACTCTGTTCGCACTTGCTGGCATTTGATCCCTTTTCTGACTTCGAACGCAACATTTTTCACATAAATTCATACAAAAATGTTTAAAAAAGAAAATTTCGCGGTTCATCCGCCACGTCTTGACACGACTGCATTAATCTACTTTCTATCAAAATCACCAGGTGGCGCATCGACTTCAATTAAATTACAAAAAATATATCCACATTATACATATATCCAATAAGGTAAACGTCCCAATAGTTGGACAGCTAAGAGTTTTTCCACTTTACTTTTATTTAAAAAAATATAAAAACACAAAAACTGCTCCAAATTCACATCTAAACTATTTTTTGATATTTTAGCAATTCAAAACTCATTTTATTTGTTCATTTTAAATAATATTTCTAGTAAATAAATATACTTGAACGTTTGAATGTATAGAATATCCCAATAGTTGGACAGAAAATCGACCCTGTCTTTAGAGTTGAGCGAGTTTTTTCCAATAAATTAATGTTATGAAAAATACACTTCTTCGTATAGGAAAAACAATTCGTACGATTCCATTGATAAAAAAATAATTGAAATATTAAAAATAATATAAGTTTACCGTAATTTCGTTAGCGGTATACTACGGACAATAAACTACCTTCGTACACTTGACAATAATTTATTTTTGTGCATTAAAAAAAAAAAATAAGAAAAAAAACGCAATTACGAAAAAGAGCACGAGTGATAAACATTATTTATTTCCTCGATTGAAATTGATTTCGTACTATAAATGTCATTTCTACGTCGTTACATACTGTCGTCATCGTAGCTCGTAATACATAATCTTGGCCACAATTCGCTCGGCAATGATCACACAAATCTTGTTGCAGTTAAAAAAGTGACAATTAAAAAAAATCGTAAGAAAAGGATCCAAGTCCGGATGCTCGATATTTACAATAGAATGATAATAATGAGTATGTCATACGCAGGGAATGGGCCGTTGGACGCGACGTTGCGCTTCCCAACGAGGATTAAAAATATTTATATATATATATCTATATATATATATATATAAAAGAAATTGAACGCTGGAGTTTATCACTGATAACGATAAAACGATATAAAACACTCTATAGTAAAATGTTACAAAAATTTCTACATTAGCTCGTCCGCCCGAGATCCAATAACGCTCAATCGATCATCCCCGTGAGTTCTTATCCTCTAATACTGGATTAAATAGTAGAATACATGATGAAACGGATATCCTGTTGGGGGTCTCGTTTTCGCCATAACGCGAACATTAATATGGCACAGGCGCGGAATTAATGGTGTTTTATATGGAATGTCATTGTTTTGTGTTTATGCATGTGTGTATACGTGTGCACCTAAATATTAAATTCTTCTTCTTCTTCTTTTTTGAAATCTTTTGTACGAGCTGCCGTTGATTTAACGTCGCCATCGGGGAATGAATATCTCGACGGAGAATCCTAATTTTCGGCTAATTCGCTACAGTCCCTCGGGGCAGCTTTCGTCACTGTTCTCGTCACCGTGCTCCTGCTGTGCGTCGTTCAAACGTCGACGACGTCGTTGTCAAAATTGAAATTCGAATCACGCAAGATCGAAGCGCGCCGGAATTTGAAGCTGACTCGTCCCTCCTCATCCGTTTTCAGTACCTCCGTTGCCTGTTTTCAAAATCAACATCAACGCACTCGTCGACTTTATCGTTATTTTACGAAGCATCGCTTGACCAAATTTGCCACTGCTGATATTGCAAAATTAATGGATATAATTACAACCAATATACCAAATAGTTGCGTCAAAAAAATATCTTGGTCACATGAAAAATTGAAGGTGGTGCAGAAGAAAAAAAGAAAGTCAAGTTAGCTCCAAAAAGTGGAGGTATTATTACGTGTTGAATAAATTCGTATTCATGAAAATAGGTAGAAAAATTATAACGTAAAAAAATGATTCTAGTGTGTAAAAAGACAACAATGTGAGGCGAGAATGTTACAGCTAACGCTTTGATCGTTATTTCGAAAGAGGTCCTAAAAATATAATTCAATATTTCATTGCAAAAATGTACGGGGAATGGTTACACCTTCTGGAAACGTATTTACTATTTTACAAAGTTTTGAATATGAATTTTTAAAGTTATTCGATAGCAAAAAACGTTATTAAAGAAAGTTTTGAAAAAATTGTGTGTTTTGTAGAAGAAGAAAACAAACCGAATGAAAAAAAGAGTCGAGTAATTCCATCGTTTAGTTTCTGAGATATTTAAAGTTAAAGTTTCGCAATTTCCCTATCTAAACGTAACAAAAAATTATCTATAAAAGTAACGTGAAAACGACATTTAAGAAAATTATGAAAAATAAAAAATTTTAGAGTACTACCTACAAAAGTTGTATAAAAAAAGTCAGCATGTAAAGTCTAGTTTTTGAGAAAAAAATCATTATAGTGGAGATTTTTCATTTTTTCCAATTTTGAAAAAATTTAATACTCTCAATTTCTGGTTTAAGGTAGTTCTATCAGTACAGTCAAATAAACAATTTTATCTTAGTTTATATCCGTACCATGTGGTTTTTCAGAAAAAGTTTATTAAGAAAAGTTGTTACTAATCGATTCAAGAATAGCATACTCAAAATACAAGATCATCCAAGGTGACCTGTACTTGCTACGTATGTATGAAAATTAGGAAAATCGAAATCATAAGATAAAAAAAAATAATTTCAAGAAGCTTCACTATCCAGAAGTCAAGATATTTAGAGCTGAAGATCACAATATTTAACACGTGCCCTTATATGGGAGACTGCAAAAAATAGTGATTTTTGACAATATAAATATCTCGAGTTCTACTTAGTGAAACCTTGTAAAATTTAATATACAATTGCACATTATATTAAAGAAGGTTTTTGCAAATTTTCAACAAAATTCTAAGAAAACGACTTTTCGATAGAACTATCTTAAGTGAGAAAAATTCAATAAACATAGCATAATTATGATAACTGACAATATTTTAAAAAATTTTTAATTTTCTACCTCCTTATCAATACTACTTTTTCGTGAAGGGGAATGGCCTTTTTTAAATACGGCACTTAGGAAAATTCAATAAAAATAACATAATTATGATTACTGACAATATTTTCAAAAATTTGTAATCTTCTATCTCACGGTCAATACTACTTTTTGGTGTAGAGGAATGGCCCTTTTTTACATACGGCACTTAGGAAAATTCAATAAAAATAACATAATTATGATTACTGACAATATTTTCAAAAATTTGTAATCTTCTATCTCCTTGTAAGCACTACTTTTTCATATACGACACTTAGCTATCGAACTACCCTAATTGTCAATTAAACGACCAAATTCTACGCAAACTTATCACTTTCAGTAAATCTACCGAATGTTGTGCCGAAATAATTACACTTTTTTAAACTGAAGTATGCCTAATAGTACACTATCTTTTGCTAACGAAAAGTAGGGAATTAGACGTGACGCAAATATCAAGTATTTTTTTCTTCCGAACCACCTTATTATGTACAACATTGTACAGAAAATAATTAAGATAAAACGACGAATGAAAATGAGGCATAAAAATCATAAAAAAAATACCTTATTATTAGCGGTAGGGTCGATGGGACGATGAAGCATCGATCTCCATGCAGCGGGTGTGAAATGCTCTAAATAAAAACGTAACGTGCAAAAGCTGTCTAAATGAAAACTAAAATGAAAAAAAAAGGGAAAACGATGATATTTGATGAGAAATTTTACCCGCCGCGGCTTTTCTGTCGGTAGCGGCAGTGCTGATGCTCTTTCCGCGATCCCTGGTAAGACTGGCGGCCAGTTCACGCACGGACCTCTTCTCGACGCTGCTGGAATTGCTGAGGGAGCTCGAGGTGCTGCTGGTAGAGAGAGTGGGGGGCAGAGAGGCCGGACCGCTGACGCCGCTGTCGGTCGACTCGTCCAGGGCGTCCCCGGAGTCTGGGGTGTTCCCCGCGGAAGTATTGGGACTGGAGCCGTCGCTGAGCAAGTTGTTGAACTCGCCGGACTTGCGGTCGTTCGTCATGCTCCATGGCCGGGGCTTGGGGGCGGTCGCGGGTCCCCCGGATTTTCCCCCGTTGACGTTCTTCGCGGCGGACCCGTTGCTGCTCGTCTTGGAGACGTCGCTGACGAGCTTTACCGGGGTTTTCGCGCTGGCGCTCGATCGCGTCGGGCTCCGCAAGTCGAACGCCGCGGAGCGGAGCTTGATCGACGCCCCGACCGGATTGTGCTGCGACGCGTCGCTGTCGCGAGCGACCTCGGGACTCGAAGATTGAATCGAGAGACGGTCCGTCGTCTCGTCGCCGGAGTCCCGGATGACTTTCGACGCTGACGAGCCGACGATCGGGAGGGTCGAACGCTTCTTCGTGTCCCCCGGGACGGGGGCCTGCTCGTGGCTTCCGGTATCGACGGTGTTTCGCCGAGCCAACGGCGACGTCGTCAACGGCGTGTCGCCCTGCGAGCGTCTCCCGACGAGGGGGGAAAACTTCTCGAGATTGTCGGTCGAGCGAGATCGCGGGGCTGGCTCCAGCAATGTTTTCAACATCGGAGAGTTGCAGCCGTGCTTTTTGTCGAGCTCCGGAGGGACGCTCCGATGACTGGTCAACGAGAGATTCGGGCTACCGTCCGTCGGGAACGTGTGGAGAGAACTGTCGTCGCTCGTCGGCGATATCAACGGCGTCGTCGGCGTCGTTGGTCGGAAAAATACGTCCAGGCCCTCGCCGAGGGTTATCCCGTCCACCGGAAGGTCCGCTCTGAGCATCGGCCTCGTCGGCGCCCGTGTCTTTGCCCGTCGTGGACGCGACTTCACCAGGTGTTGCAACTGCTGGCCCATTCCCGTGTTCGGCAACTCTGACACCGAGTCCAGCGACTCCGTCAGAGAATGCTCGTTCTCCGAAATAGCTGAATAATAAGACAGTCCATTTGTTGATGTACTTACATATTTTGCGAGAGCTCGAGTGTATGGGTATTTGGTAGGGGGTGTGCGAATAATGTTCGAATCGAATCGAATAATTCGAAAAATTTTTAACAATTCGCGAATAATTCGCGAATAATTCGCGAATTGCCGAATTATCACTGGATTTTCGGTTGTTTTTAATACAAAGTTCATTACATCGTGCATCAAAATATTACATTTTCAAATAATATACTTTTTTATTTAAAACATTAAAAATAAATTACCGATTCAGTATCGTATTTAATATTTTTGAACAAAAATTTATAGCAAATTTTTAAACGTTGTATTTTTAATAATACTTTATTTGCTAGAATATTATTCATGTTTTTTCATTTTCATTAAAAAAGAACTATGCTAATTGTTCTGTTTTTGTAATTTTATTTCATGGTTTAAATAAAATGTATATTATTTGTATATTTTAGATTTTTATGCCGAACGTAACAAATTCTGAATTCAAAACACTCAAAAATTTACGAATGATTTAATAATTCGCAAATAATTCGCATTTTCGAATTATTCGAAAATTTCCGAATTCAAGTTTCGTATAATTCGTAAGTTCGAATTATTCGGACACCCCTAGTATTTAGGTACATAGTTCTACAGTTTTTTCGCTATTTAGAATTATGTTAAAAATTGGCATAGTCGATCTTTGATATCATCATATCAAATAAGTTTTGCAAAAATTTTCAACGAAATCCCATTACTATGATTTAGTGTTTAGAACTACCTTAAAGATGAAAAAATGTTGCTTGAATTTTTCAAAAATGTGTTCTGTATTTTATTTCCATACTCTGTAATATTTCGACGATCTTTCTGTTTACCTTCGTTCTGATTTTTAGGCAACGAAGGTAACAAATCCGGAATATCGTCCGCTGATAATCCTTCAACGGAGTCGACGACGGATTTCGGTCTCAATTTACGACCATGAAGACTCTTGCGCTTATTCGACAAGTGCGGAGTCGCCTACGAACAGATAAACGTTTGAAAATTAACTAACTCTCTATTTGCAGAATATTTTCACAATATTTATTCTCGTTTATCCTTGTACTCACGAGGTTCAAATAATCCAGTTTCTAGTGTTAGAGACATGCGAAAGAAATTAGCGATGACGTCATGAATGTTAGCCCATACCACGAATAAGTCGTGAAAAAAAAGCAAGTACTGTGACTGACGTATGAAAGAATTACCATAGGCGATTGGTGATCGATGCGTTGTCCGAGGGTCGAACCCACGAGCAACATGTGCGAGGATTGTTGACAAGAATCGTCCTCCTCGGAGGCGAGGCCGGAACCAGGCCGTGTTGTGATTGTCATTGACATACTCGACGGATCGTTCACTCCTGCGAGCACTCCGATAACGCTGCCACTGCTCATCGAACCTGCGCTCGGTCGCAAAACATCCGGCGTACTGCTGCGCGTACGATTATCCGTATCGCCGATCTGAATGTTAAAAAATGTAATATTTTTCATTAATTAGTAAATGGAAGTGAATGAAAAAAAAGTATAGTGAATAAAAGCAGTTAGAGAAATTCAGAAAGACTAAAGTTTTCTTCATATTAAACAATTCGTATTCTGGAGCTTTTGAATAAAAACAAGCGAAAAATCAAAAGTTTGACAGCGTTTTTTTTTCATACGAAGTCGTTTAAGGTAATACAACCGAGACAATCTATTCAAAAGTTTGTCCTTATGTGTTAACTAAATGTAAAATCATCAATTGAAATTTTTTGAGGCAGAATTTATTCAAAAATTGCACAGATCTTCGTTAGCATTGTGCTAACGTGTTTGCAAAATTTAAAAAGGCTTTACCACGTAGTTATTTAGATATTAATTTTTTTTAATTGCTACTTTTAACATGGTCTTTTTTAATATAGGATTAAGAAAAGTTGCTGAAAATTGACTGAAGAAAAACATTTCAAATTCAAGGTAATTCAATGATAAGTCTACTCTTTATGTGATTGCACAAAAAAATGATGACATTTTATTGAAAAATTAAGTGAAGCTTCTTCAACGCCATACAGAGATCAATGCAAAATTTCACTTTAATTGGCAAGCTCGTTATTGAGATATTTATTATACAAAATAGCAACTTTTAAAACGTGCTCTTATGGAAAAATACAAAAAATAGCCATTTTGAACAATTATTATCGTAATTAGGAGCTTCCTAATCGTCGTGAAATTTGTGCACAACCTTTTAGACATGTTACTTAATATGATGTACAATTTTCAAAAATTTTCCATCATTTTCGATTTTGAACACAACATCCATAACAAATTTTTAATACATATTATCACATCAAGTAGTGTAAACCGTACAAACATGCTAAAAATAATATTTACCAGGGTCTTGTAGCTTCGTGACAGTGATTCAATAACTTCGTCCGTAATTCGATCGGAAACGTGGGCGGCGACGGATAGATTGAGCTCGCTGTACAAAATTTAGCAAATTAATTTTTCCTGATCTTATTTCCAATTCAAGCAATCGATTTATCATATTTATATCAATAATTAAAACGAAAGGCTATTATTTGAATATACTTTTAATACTGTTAAATTTAATATATTTTATTCACTATTAAAAATTTTTATTAAAAAAATACATCACTCGACAGGAGTGATTTACCAATAAAAATCTTTAATTCTATTTACAAATAAAAATCTTTTTAAAAAATATGCTTTACTTGACACGATTGATGATGTCGGTTCCAGCTTGTTCTACGATCGCATTGCCGATGAATTCGGAACTTATTTGGTTCTTTTCCTTGCAGGCATTGCGAAGATCCTCCTCAATCGAGATTGGCTCACTCTCGTCCCCTCTGACGACTGTCTGCGAGAGAACCGTTGGACAATGGTCATTGGCACATTTGAGCATGGCCTCGAGAGAATCCTTGGGGCCAAAAAATGTCAGTTTAGTATTGTGCATATTTAATTCTACGTGCATATTTAATTCTAATTTTTATAAAAAGGTAAGAATAAATTTACAAATATATATTCGAAATATTATTCCCAAGTATACAAAAAAAAGAAAATTATGCAAAATTTGAAATAATTTTACTGAATGATTTCAAAGTTGTCAAACTTGAAAACTTCTCAAATTTAGCATTTCTATTTACGGACAATTTATACATTTGAAATTTGAATTTGAAAAAAAATGTGATTTTTAAATACACATTTGTAGTAAATTATGTATTTTTCATAGATTGTAACTTTAAAACGTTTCAAAAAATGTTTCTTATACTACTGCTTTAACAATAAAACGTATAAGCTATTCAAACAATGAATCAAGGTCTAGTTGCCAATCGATAGTTTAGCAGAGATATAAGGAAATAGCAATAATTTTTTGACAAAAAGGCATCTACATTTTATGAATTGTCAAGGATTTGTACTTTTAGTCGATATTATTACGTTAATAATTAAAATTATTACGTTTACGTACTTCCAGATAATTTGAAACGACTTTGTGAACTTGCTCGGCCATGTCGCGTAACGTAATTTCTATAGGGTTGCTGTCGTCTCGCCTTTGGAGTACTTCGTGCAGTCTTGGCAATAGCTAAAAACATATAAAAAATAGTTAAAATATATATTTATTCTCACGATAAATTACTTTTTTCATGATTTAAAGTAGTTCGGCTATTTGAACAAGTACGGTGAATATTCACAAATTTTTGTGATAAATGATAGTTCAAAGTCCCTTGATTATAATAAGCACATTTTCGGGGTCTCTTGTGGGGCAAAATTTTGAATTGTTTCATACAAAAATTTTGATTTTTAACACAGTACCTTATGGAAGAACTCGCAATAATTTAAACTATAAAAAAACTAATTGGTGATTGAGCTTCAGAAAAGTTTCCATTATGAAGAAAATTTATCACAGATTCTATTTATTTCAAGAAAACATTGCCTTACGGTGCTTTTAAAAAAGAAAACAAAAAAATTTTTGTTTTAGACATTTCGAAAGCGGATGGCAGACATTACATTGCACTGTAGGTAAGAGCTGATTGAATTTTTCAAGCATTCTAGTACATTAACTTGATAAAAATATTTTCAATGTAAGTTTTTTTATTAATTTTATCAATAATTTAGACTTAAATTTAATCAATATAAATTAGTTGTCAACTTGACTACTCATATGATGACCGAATTACCTTAATAAGATGAGAATAAAGAAATTACCTGTTTAGAATTATCAGCATCCTGTATTAGACCGGTCGCATAATTAATATCGTTATTAGCGTCGCAGCTTTCGGCAGCGAGAGCTTTTATCGTGTCCTGCGTCTGCACGACCAACCTGTCGACAACCTGCTGAGTAGAGCTGAGCAGAAAACCCTGTTGAAGCCTGAAGGCTTGTCCGTGACTGTACTTCGATGGAGTGACATTTCGCTGCAACAATTCTTGAATCTTCTTGGCAAGCTGTTCAGTTCTCTCGGCCGATGCCTTCATGCACGGTTGCATGTCGTATATGGGGAAAGGCATGTGCCTGACGCTGTAATTTCTGCAAAAAAAAGAACCAAAACAAAATATAATGAAGCTTTAGAGGTACAATAACAATGAAAAAAATATACGTATGGAATATTTTTCAAAATAAGGTAAACGTTCCAATAGTTGGACAGTTAAGGATTTTCATACTTTATCCTTATTTAAAAAAATATATAAACAAAAAAATCTGCTTCGAATTCACCTCTAAACTATTGTCTGATATTTTAGTGATCCAAAACACATTTTATGTATTAATTTTAGACAATATTTCTAGTAAATAAATACTTGAACATTTTAATATGTAGAATGTCCCAATAGTTGGACAGACAATTGACCCTATCTCTAGGGTTCAGCAAGTTTGTTTCAATAAATTAAAGTTATGAAAAATAAACCCCTTTTGTACATGAAAAATAATCTATACGATTTTATTGAGAAATAAATAATGTGTTAAATAATAAATAAATAGTGTTAAAAGAAATATAGCAAAAATTGGCCAACTATGGGGACATGTCCATTTATTAGGACGTTTACCTTACACGTTGGAAAAATATATTCTTGAAACTCACTTTTCAAGAGCATGAACGATGTCCGCGTAGCCCGAGTTCGTAATGTTATTTTTGTCATAAATAATTGTTTTGAGGTGACTGTTAATCTGTAATGCTTTGGCTAATAAGCGAGCTCCCGGATCACCGATGTGGTTGCCACTTATGTCGAGAGTGTGGAGGCAGGCGTTGCTGCCGAGGGCGTCTATGAGACTGTAGAGATCTGATTTTAAGCGCGAATCCGGCAAATACAGCGACTGGAGGACGCAATCGTCCTCCTGTATCATCTGCACCAGGGCGTCCATCACGACCGCGATGTGCTTGCTCTTCATTCCGATCGTGTTCCGGCCCATGTACAGGTGCTTCAGCGACTTATTTTTCCCGATTGCTGTTATCACTTGAGCAAGATCCATGTCCATGTCTAAAAAAAAAAATAAAATAAATCTTACTAACCTAACGTTATAACGTGTTAGTTACTGAATATCGTAAGAAAAAAAGGCAAAAAAGTCAGTCAACAAAGTACGGTGCTTTTTTAAAAATTAGTATGAAAAAAAATGGTAAAAAAGACGCATTTAAAAAGTGGAGAAAAAAAAGGTGGAATACGAAAAGATGCAGGAAAGGAGTGGCATCAGAAAAAGGAGGATAAGGATGGAATATGAAGGAATGATGGAGGAAGGAAATGAAATGTGGTAAAAATAAGGAAGGACAGAAATGAAGGATTCAGTGAAAGTAGGATTGTAAAAACTCTATACAGGGTATGCAATTAAAACTCACAATTATTATTGGTAAAAAATACGCACTGCTATCGGAAATGTCGAGCGACGCGATGCATCGAACTCCGTGGATACAGGACTCGAGAACGTGGGCGCCCATCGAGCCGAGATTATTCCCGCTCATGTCAAGTTCGAGGCCGACCGTGCTCTCGTTGCAAGCCAGACCCAGAAGAAGGTGTTTCAACGCTTCCAGGGGCAACTTACAGTACGATATATTAAGATACTTAAGGGATAGCGTCGCCGTGAAGAATTGTTTGAAACTCGGCGGTATCTCTTTCGTTTTTTTGCTCGTGAACGAATTCCGAGCGACATTCAAGTGGACTAGATTCGTGGCGCATCCTCGCAACAGAGCACCGAACAGCTGAAAATAACCACGTAATTTGTCAGCATTTCGAAAAGAAACGAAACGTCCTTAAGGATGCATAAGGGATAAAAAAAAGAGAATTTAATAAATTTTTGGTATTTTGTTTTCAAGGGGAGGTTCTCATCTATAGCGACCCAAAAATGACACGATTTTGACCAATTTTTTTTTGTAGAAAAACGTAAATAAAGAACGCAATTTTTTTTATACGTATTTACTAGGTCTTAGAGTATGTTTAAAAA
This sequence comes from Cremastinae sp. A BG-2022a, assembly GCA_030522545.1. NCBI lineage: Eukaryota > Metazoa > Arthropoda > Insecta > Hymenoptera > Ichneumonidae > Cremastinae sp. A BG-2022a. The sequence goes on along the minus strand of JAPYYW010002029.1, from coordinate 1,762 downwards.
TTTTTTTTTAGTTAAAAATAATATTATAATAATTATTAATTAATGCTGAAACACAGCTGCCTCACAAATATGCATCCAATCTGGCGCCATTGTAGCACTTGCAAATATTATCTGAATTTAGAAATTTAACAATTTTTATAATAGTACATTGTGTACCAAGGAGGCAAAGTGGGATTGCCTCCGTCGTATTTTCGTGCTTTTTTCCGCTCTTTAAAGTTTGGGGAAAGTTTTAGGAATATATTCTACAGATAATTAGCTATCAAAAAATGCAAAAAATTGTTTTTTGGTCATTTCTGATGAGAACCTCCCCTTAAGAATATGAAAAAATATTGTGCCAAATTTGAAATCGTTTTGCCGAATGGTTTAAGAGTTATCAAAATCTAAATTTGTTGAGATTTAATAATGCTTCTTATGAAGAATATGTAAATTTTTGTGAATTTTTTTTTATACATCGTAGTAGCGATCATACTGTACCAACAATAATTTCAAAAAGTTTTACTGAAAATTTTTTATTTAATTGCTTAAACAATAAAAAATGTTTAAATTATTACTAAAATATACTCAAGTTGCTAATTGACTCAAAATTGGCAACTTTTTATCAAAAGCCAGAGTCTATATTTTACAAATTGAACGTCAAGGATTTACTTTTTGCTGGAATTGTCTGTCCCTGAAATCCTTAATTATTATTTTTTTCTCTTCAATACTCACGCATTCGAGAGTCGTATCTGTACCAGCGAGATCAAGATGTGTCAGACTGTTGGGCTGGGCCAGAAAATTGCACAAATTCTGAAAACAAAAGCCGTTTAAACAATCATATCCAGACTACGAAGTAATTATCGCATACTCACGTTTATGTCTTCTTTCAACGTATTCTCCGAAAGATTGAGATACTGGAGGCTCGTCGTCATACTCCTATTCAATCCAAGAGCGTGCGCGATCTGCGCAACGCCTTTACCCGTTAAACCGCATCGAGATAAATTAAGTTTCTGCAAGCCTTTGGCAAGTTTACCGATCGATCCGCTCAGAATGGTCGCTCCGCCTTTCGACCGAAAAATAATAAAACGTAAGAATATTTCGATAACGCAATAAGTCGTTTTCTCGTCTCAGTCTTTATTTTCGTTTCAACAAACCTTGAGTCAATTTCGCAATTATCCCGCATAAGCTCGCTGCTCCTGAAGACAATAACATACACGTATATTAGTAAGTAAACGTCTTTTTTTGCTTATTGTACGGCATTACCCACCCTTGTCCTCGATGGTGTTGTTCGACAAGTCGATGGTGTGCAACGTCGTGTTTCCGTTCGAGATCAACGCCAGAGACAGCTTATGGGCGAATTCCCTGAAAGAAAAAAAACAACATTTTTGGACGAAGAATATGGGGCATTCCACGCCAAGTCGAACACCATTTAGCTTTTGCATTTCCGAGTTATTTGATAATTTTTTATGTTACGAGCGACAACGCGACCGCTTTTTTGACGTTTTAATTGATATTTTGCTGTTCTTCTAGACGCATTCTGCATGCAACTTCGCATAATGCACTCTATTGCGATTAATTGATTAGATGTTTCATCTTTTTTTAATATAGGATACATCCGCACTGACATTTTTAAAAAGTATTTTGAAACGATATTATTAATTAGAAACACTGAACTACTTTTCGGATTATTGAAAATATTCGGAACTGACACTCAATTGAACTCGTCGAATTATTTCTACGAAATGTTTTTCGGTACCGAACTATCTGGCAAGACCCGACACGTCTT